>VWPU01016101.1:0-29758 GCA_013398955.1 Callaeas wilsoni
CTCGGGCCTGGGGCGCCGCACCCGGCCTCGGCCCCGCCGGCGATCCGCGGGCAGCGGCTGAGCGCGGCAGAGGCCGGCGGCGGTCGGAGTGTCGCTCCCCCAGGCGGGGCGGCGGCGGCGTGGGCGGGAGCGGTGAAGGACCCTCGGAGCGCGGGTTAAAGCCTCGATTCCCCCATCGCCGGGGCGAAGCCCAATGCCTGGTTTTATATGAGCAGCCATCTTGTATTTATTCCCTTCCTCCATGAGAGCCGCTTCCTGATTGGCAAGAGCGCCCGGCCGCAGCCAATGGCGGGAGCGCTTCTAAGAGCAAGGAGGGCGGGAGCGCGCAGCGCCCGCACTGAGCAGGATCGGCCATGGAGCCCGCCGGGCCGGCTGGGGGGGCGCCGGACTCCGCCGGGGCGTTCCATCTGCAGGGCGAAGGGGGGGAGAACTCAAAGGAAAGTGCCCCAATCTTGCACCCCGAGGGGAGAAGAGGGCCACGAGAACGCGGAGTAAATGCCTTTCCTTCCATGTCCACTGGGTGGGGGCACTTCTGCCCCGCCAACACCGCGGGAGAGGGCGGTCGGTACTCGCCGAACCAAGGCCGCACCCCCCTCTTGCCGAGATCCGCCGCCCATCGGCCATGCCCGGTGCTGCGGCGCGAAGCCGCCGCCCGTGGGACTACAACTCCCGGCATGCCCTGCGCCGTAGCCAAGCCGGTTCGGGCGGCCCCACCGCCCTTGCGGGCGGGCGCAGCTCTGGAGCCCCTGCAGCCGGTGGTGTTTGTAACACCCCCGGTGGTACCGCAGGGGGTTATAGCACACCAGGGTGGTAACACGCAAGGGTTCGTAACCATCGCCGGGCAGTCACGGGGCCGCTGATCCGGCCGGTCACGGCGCTTCCGTGAGGGGCCACGTTCTTTCCCGCTCTTTGCTGTCGCCCCGGCTGGGACAGCGGCCCGTCCTCCCAGCCCGACCAGCCCCGGGCGATGCTGAAAGATCCCTGGGATCCAGCCCGGCAGTGGCCCTTGTTCCGGGCAAGCACACCAGGCTGCCCAGTGCTCGCTATCAGCTTCCATCAGATCCAGATAAAGAAATTAGCCTTCGACTAATCATTTAAATTAATGGTCCCAGACTGGTAAATAAAGTTAGCTGACGCACGTAACCTTTCATGTGATAAGCTGGAAACTAATAGCTTTTTCTTTCCTGCGATGGCATAAACTTGGATAAACACATGAATTTGCATAACGCTGTATGATAAAGTTTTCCTGTGCAGCCCATTACAGTGTGTGTGTTTCATACGCAACACTTCTGGAGGGATTTCTGCTCCCCTCAGGCTTCCTGGTTGGTCTCCCTTTCCCTGGAGAGTTAACTCTTCCTGTATGGCTCATTCCTTCCCCACGAACACATATTCCAAGCAAACTTTCTAATGCTGTCTGCATTATCACTGTCTTTTGCCAGTTCTATAAAAGACACGGGGATGTAAAGCGTCCATCTATCCTTACCTGTGCAGGTCCAGCTGATACTTCAGCCTTCCATGAAGTTGGCCCAAGGTGCCGCTTTCCTGCGTCTCTTCTCCTGTCCTTTGGTGGGAGCACTGTGACAACTGGAAACTGGCATTGAAGTGGCCCCAAACCCTGGTGGTGTGAGCCAGCCTGAGGCCTCTGAGCACAGAGTGTGGCCGGAGCAAACCACAGACTTGTTTTTCAGTGCTAAACGTGGGTTTTGTCACAGTGCAACTCAATGACCCAGGTAATGCCTTTTGCCTGTCATGGCTCTGGTGCAGTAAATGCCTTTAAATAGCTCAATATACCTTCTGTAGCTGAATACACAGAGAAAGTACAGTGAGTTTAGCTGGAGGCCAAGAGCCTCTTACCAAAGTACTCCAAAAACTCTGCACACCTTCCTTCCTGCCATGCCATGCCCTCGTGTTGAAGGTGCCCCTGCCTAGCTCCCTGGCCATGTCCCCGGGCACATGCCCGCTCCTGTCCCACGTGTGTTTGACTTAGCCGTGCGATGGGGAGGAACAGCAGGGAATTGGGATAGGGAGCAACAAGGAGCAGACTGAGGGCGGAGATACTTTTCTGGTATGTTTGATGCTGTTGACATGGATGTATAGCAAACATCCCTGATAGTATTTCCGTGTTTGTTTAGCCAGGAATCAGCAGCCATCCTGTCCTGCTGTGGGCATTACTGAAACGATCCTCAGGTGATATTTCCAGTTATAACATCCTATTTCCTCTTAGGTGCCTTAAAAACAGTTTGTGCATTGGTTTAATAGCAGTCAAGGCAGAGGGCACATTAAACATGCAATAAAATTTGTTTCGAACAGTTCCTACCTGATAAAAAGTGCAGTGAAAATACTGGTCGTGGGTCACATGCACTGAGTACTTGCTGAAATTATGATAAACTGCACTTCCAGCAAAACAATCTGCAAAAGACAGAAAGAATGATCTGTTATAGCGGGCATTCTGGACTAAAACACAATTAATTCAAGTATCACACCCTATATTTTTGTATTTTGATTTGACATTTATCTAAAGCACATCATTACTTAACGATTCACTTGTATCTTCTACTCAATCCATTCCCTACACCCTATGAAAACTAATTCTTCTTTGTCCATGCATCTGTTCAGCAGCTCTGTAGGTCACACCAATTTTTTTTGCATACGTTTTCTTTTGACCCATTTTTCAAGGAGTAGCTAAACATTTTCTTCCTTCTTCTGTTAAATGAATCGCCCCTGAAAATCTGTTGTGTGCCAATATGCTCTCCAACTTGCTGCTAAATTAGATAAAACTCAGTAATTTCACTCCTTTGGTATGTTTTAATCAGTGCTTCATGCATTCATCTCAACTGTTTTTATTTCGCTTTCTTCCTCCTGCCAGCTGTGTCCACCTGTGAACCCTTACTGCCTGGGCTGCAGGTTCACAGCGACAGCACTCGGGTACGTGCCCTGTCGGCTGCCACAGCCCAGGCAAAAAGCGGTGCAGCTTCCAAGTGCTCCGGCTGTGCAAATAGCAGATGACGGAGGCACAGTTTTTCAGGTGGAATCCCTCCTGATTAGACCTGACATAACATAACCTTTTACATGTTCTGGACTTTTAGAAGACTAACTTCCAGTTAGTTTTTTGTCCTGAAGGTTTGTAGATTTGTACTGCTCAGGACCACATCAGCCTCTCTGTAGTGGTAGGTAAGACATTTGCTGCCTTCTAGTCTGATAAAAAAAGATTATTTTCATAATAGTTTGCACGTATTTTAGTGTCTATGTTATTTGAGTTTTAAATTCCCTTGGAAATCTTGTCTGAAGACAAGCTAGTCTTAAAACCTTGCTCCTGCTTTGCAGTTTGCTTAGACAGCTTATCTGCTGGTGTCTTAATCACTATCATTATTTTGATAATCTGGGGAAAAAATTTCTCTGAGATACAGTTGTGCATCATGAACTTACGCGGGTAAACCGTGCAGGTTCTTTACAACATGTATTTCTTAATAATGCTTTCTGTTCTAAGGTCTGCAAACTAACTAGGTATCTTGTAGACTATTTCTAACATTTAAACTTTAAAATTCTTATTTGTTTTTATATATTTAACTGTTTCTTCTTCAACAATTATTTAATCTTCCTTGTTTTTATTTGACATTTTATCTCTGTAAGTTAGGCCCCTCTTTACTAGTGTTGTTAAAATCAGAGTTCTGATTGCTGAAGGATTTTTTTTTCTTGAGTAATCTCTTGTTTCTTGCTAACTAATACTGTCTCTTGCTATTTGGCTCGATTTTTATTTAAAGGTGTATTTATTTTTTATCATCTAAGCTTCACTAGTTTCCATGCCAACTCTCATGGCTTTTAATTGTCTTATTTTTACTCCAGGGAGGTTTTTTAGTAGCTGCACAACCTTCTCGAAAGCCTCTTAAAAAAAAGTCAACTTGTACATGGCCTTCCTTTTAAGTTCTTCCCAATAAGTGCTGGTGGCTGGAGGCTGGATGCTGACTGATAGCTCTCGTAGTTTAAGACAGGGATACCAATGGGTGCTGGATTCTGAGAGAAAAATCAGGGCAAAGCACTGCCACCCACAACACACAGCAGCAACATTGCTGAAAAAAGTTTGATGGGCTCCAATTTCTCAACATCAAACAAGATTGCAATAACCATTAGTTAGTGAAAATTACCAACATATAAAAGATTCCCAATGTCACCAGAGCTGTGTAATTATCTCATTAGATTTCATTACCTCTGATCATATTTAACATTGTCAGTTTGAGATAATTTTATATGTAGAGAGGCTCCTGATATGACAAATAGAGAGAGAAATCTTGTGATTCTCTTCTTGAGATTTTCTGCTCCCAGGGATTTTATCTCATGAGATGGCATGGACGTGTTCAGAAGTGTTGCTTCTTGCCCATCTCCATTTTAAACAGATACTCTGTTCAACTGCTCAACCTTGTTGCACAAGGTTGTACAACCACCTTGCTTTTGTTAGCCATGGTCTCTAATTTCTTCAGCATTTAGTTCCATGATTCTGAACTTCCCATTTTCTAACTCAGCTCTACTTTCCACCCTATCTTATAACACATGAAGACATAAATTACTGATATTCTTTGGAAACCTTTTATGTATAAAACCTGTAGTTTTCTTAGTTTTGTCTAGCAGTTATCCATGCTGTCCTAAGTTAAATAAATATTTTATAGTTTGGGTAGTTTATTGTTCCTGTGGCATGTTTTTTAGGAAATGGTATTATCTATCCATTTCATACAGTTGGCCTTTTTTTAAACAAATTGTTATGTTTACATTTAAAGCCTCCCTCTTTTTACCTCTGTGCATGGAACTACACCACTTTCTATGTCAGGAAAGTAACTAAAGTAAATTTACATTCGGTAAATAAACTTAATACTGAAGTATTAAGGGATTAACAGTAGTAACTTCTATGGAAAATTGCATCTTTATACCTGCTCTCTCACTGACATTTAGGGTAGCAGAGATCTCCATTTACATACAGAAATTTATATATATATGTATATATATATGTATATGTTTATAATGCATCTAATTGGGCTTATTTGGATCAAGGTAACAGACACAAAGGAGCCAGTTAGAGACAAAGAGAAATGGAAATAATGAGGTCAAACTCTTCCTATAAATCTGCAGGTCTTTCTACATAGGCCTGTGGAAAAATGCAAGATGAAAATAACATGAGAGAAACAACTAGAAACCTTTTATTAAGTTTTTCTATTATCTAACGTTGTGTGGTTTTAAGGGCTTTTTTCTTTATTTAATTTCAGTTGTCTGATTGTTCTTTATTTTTTCATGAGCTTATGCAAGAGGGACATTAGTCTGTGCAGTTAAAAAAAAAAAAGGGGCCTATAATTCCAGTGTGCACAAACTGAATACAAAGAGCATAAATAGAAAAGCACCTCTGTCATCAGGGACATAAGGATTCAGAAACACGCTATAATGCTGAATAAACAAGGCCAGAGGTTTCACATCTAGTCCAGCTCTTTCCAAAAGCTGTTGCTTTTGAAAGATAAAAAAGAAAGCTAATCTGTGGCCATCATCACAAGTTCTGCAGCAGTTAATGAGTTTAAATTAGATTTAAAAACAAGTCTGGTGCATGTACCCTTTGCTCTCTATATATTTTAACTCCTATATTTAAGTGATAGAAAGCAATTACTGTTTTTCTTTAATTTGCAAATACTGTTTCTCAGAATATGTTTTAGGCCTATGAAAGATTTCCAGCATGTAGTGTCAATATCAGAATTTACCATTTACTGTATACCAGAATTGCTACTGAATATCTACAACATGATGTAGATACTAGGATGTGATGGTCTCATTTTTCATCTGAAGTGTGCAAACAAGGATCAATCAGCTCTAGCATTTGGATATACTAGTTTATACTTTTTTAAAAATTTACTTTGTGCATCTCAAAGATGGACTGAGATTAACAGATATTAACAATAGTTTGAATTCTGTTTTCTTCTCCTAAAAGAGTTAATTTTGTTTTATGGACTTTTGTTTGGTAGTATAACTCTGAAAGTAAAAACTTCTTTCTGTTTATGTTAGAAGAGGCCCTTTGAAGAACTACATGGGGAACATCCTCATCTGTAACAACTTTATCAGGTTTATCTATGTTGAGGGTTCTTTCATCTTCCTTTGTGGAACATTCAGTCCTGAGTGTTCCAATAAAGGAATAAATGTCTCCTGCTTTCAGTATGACTCTGTATTGACTTGCTTGTTGTACTTCTTAGGCAGTTACTTCAGATTTGTTTGTTACACTTTAACTAATTTATAACTGTAAGTTTTGTGTGATGGGTACAGTAATAGCAACATTATAGCGTGTTCTGTTCAGATGCTGTCCTGAAAGTGTGAGCTAAGACAGGTATGTACCTGTAACAGACAAATTGAATTTTATTCTCGGATTCCTCAAATGATGGGATTCCTGATACCCAGTAAAAACTGAGCTTGTTTTCAGTGTGGAATAGATTTGTGGAGTAGTTTCTTACTTGATTGTCTGAAATTCTCATTGGATTCTACAGGGAATATCTTCAGGATATTATACTACACATAGACTAGATTTAAAGCTTAGAGAGAAGCCTTAATTAGTTTTAAGATCCCACATGACTTTATTGTAGGATTAGATGTCTGAGTGCTCCTGTATTTTTTTGATAACTGTTATTTACCTCAGTTCACACAGAGCCACAGGCACAGCTTAGAAGACCCAGATAAGAAGTTGCCAGGAACTCCTCCTCCAGCATGTGCCCTCTTTTTTTTACCCAGTAATCTTTCACCAGCTTTTTACATATGCACCTTTTGCACATTTCTTCCCTCACACTGGTAACTCTCTCCCCCTGACACTTGAATTTTCATTTTCCCTTTTCCTTCATTATTCTTTTTTAAAACATTTCTTTTCCTGTCCTTCCCCCGCAACCCCTGCATTGTCTTCTCATCTCAGGAGGACAAAGAATCAAGTTGCTTCCTCACCTGGCTCCTTTATGTCATCTGTTTTTCTGGCTCCCCACGAGAGGAAGAAAGGGAGCTGCTGGTTTGGCAGTTGCTGTCCACTGGAACCAGTAAGACGCAGTCCGCTGACAACTGGAGCAAAAGTCAGCCTGGAGAGGAACCAAGCTCCCGTGGCTGGTGACAGCATGGAAGCTATTGCTTTTTGTTTGCACACATATTTTAAATAAACTGCTCTTCACAGTGGCCAAGGATTCATATCCCCTTGCTAAACCCCAGAAGAGGATACCTTCCTTCTTTTCTCAGCACCGAGCAGGTTCTTAAGCCACAAATGACCTTTGGGTGTCTGCATTTCTGGATGCTTCACGTAAGACATTTGAAGAAAGAATTGATCTTCTTTGAGAAGATGCTGCTCAGGTCATTGAACCGCTGGTCCTGGCACACTGGTTGTAGTAGTGCACCCCAAATTTGAAGTGTAACACATCAATGGTCATTTTTGCACATGCAAAGAGAAAGCCTGCAGCTTGCTAGCAGTTACTTCAGAGGCAAATAAACAGGGAAGGATCCAAATTACACTTGTGGCTCCTCGTAGGTCATTTACCTTGTGCCCCAGCTGAGAGAAATAATAGTCACATGCAAACCTTTCTAGCCTTTTTATAGGTGACTGTTCTTCACACAGAAAACTAAATTTGCTGTACATTGCAGATTTCTACATATAAATTTAGTTGTATCCTTGTGTTCTGGTTTTCTGTTGGAGCTAACCTCTCCTCTTCCCAAGCCATTCTTGGGAGTCAGCCTTCTGCACAGAGCCCATCTGACCTTTGAGTGTTTTCCAGGAATCACCTGAGCATTTCCTAACTCAGGATAATCATTCCTCAGGGCAAGCTGGCACCAAGGCTTCACCATCTGATAAAAATCTACTGAAAACATGACTTCAGGACAGCAACAGAAAAGAAGTTTTCTCAGAGTTGAGTTCAACGGTTATATATATTAGAACTGTTACAACTTCATTGAATATTTTTGTGCTCAATCTGGATTTTCTGTATTCTTCTCTTTTTCTTCAAAATTTCACACTCTGGGCAGTGGGAAACCAACACTATCTGGCTTTTTATGCTCTGTGGTACAACAACAGCTATTTCCAGGTTTGCTGAGAACATACACAAAAGAAACCAGCAAGATTTTATGACCTTTTTCTACAACTGTGAAATAAATAAAAGTATTGTGTTTTATTTATGAGTGCTGCTGTAATAAAATATTCCATTAAAAAACAAGAAACATTTAATTTAATTTAATTCTCCACCATGTGGATTTAATTAGCAATTAAATAGTACAGATGTGAATATATGGTGATGAATCAACTGCGGAATTTGAGATAAATGTCAGCTGGAGTTTGTAATGTATTATGTGGGCTTAGCTCTGCCTATTTCCATTAGGAACAACAGGGTGGAAAGCCTTATCCTAAATTATAAATAAATAAATAAACAAACAAACAAAACTCTATTTCCATGTAGTCCTCTCAAAACCACTTGTGGAAACATCATGTCTAACAATATTCCCTGAAGAGAGAAATTCAACATAGGTAGGAAAGTGACATTTATTTTGTCAGATAACAGGAATTACACCACCTGATTGTTTGCATCTGAGCCCTCAAAGGGTCCTGCAGGAACTGACAAGGGCTGGTAAGAGCTGCTGCTGATCCTAACTCCTTATGCCACATTTCTTCTTCACTGAGCTTTCCAGTGCACCAGCTTTTCAGCTCTCCAGTCTGAAGTAACAAAGGATTGACTGCAGGGTCACTGCAATCCTAAATAACAAACCCCAAACCAAAAATACAAAGGGCAAATGTGTGCTGCTCTTTATTCACTTTATGAATATTGCATACATAGTAGGAAAAAAACCCAAACAAATGCTTGTAATATGTCTGTAATTCTTGGGTCCCTGCTGAAGAATACCAGGAAGGGTGGTTTTTTGTTGATCTTTTTAAGGATCTAGCACTATAGTAGCCCATGTTGCAGATCTTTCTTGCTTCCAAATAAAGAAGTCTAGATAAAGATTCTCATCTTACAGCTCAATTAAAAAATAAAAAAAAGGCAAGTTAAGGAACAAATGCCTTTTCTTAACATTTAGTGTTCAGTTCCACAACCAGTTTATGTAGACAAAGCTTCATTCCTGAGACCACATGAATGAAGCTCACCATCAGATTTAATGGCAAATACAATTTAATGGGAAATACAAAGCTGCTGTGAAAATGAGAAAACTATTTACTTTGTACAGTGAACAAAGCCAAAGTTGTTCTACCAGTTGCACAGGCAATGAAGCATTTGCAGTACGAATTTATATCTATGGAGTCCTTTGACTAGGGAAACTGTTTGCATGTGTTACAAAACAACAGCAGTTACAAGATAGTCCAAACTTTTCAAATCTAGTTCTTATTTAGTACAGAATCACGAATTCAGAAATCTGGGTTTTATGCTGCCACTAAAAGGCAAAAAACTTTGTGCACTTTGGCTATGAACTTTTTTTTTTTTCCAATTTTCTAGTGTATACCTACAGCCTCTTGCTGTCTTGCTTGATGCTTTAAAGCTTTGCTTTTGAGGCAGTGTCTTAACTGTACGACTTAAGTAGCTTGCATCCAATTGTGTATTTTAATATAATGGTCTGCCTTTATCCTTATATACTGTGATGCCTTTTAAAGTATTACTTTATTAAGATGTAGTAATAATGAAAAATGTAGGTATTTCAATTTACCTAAGTATTATAGTAATACTGTTTTCCATCCTAGGGAATGATTTCTTTACCCATAGTAGGAGCTGTTGGTGCTCCTGTGCAGCTGCTGGCATACGTTCAGTTACTGTTTGTTGCACTACCTTTGTGAGGGCCACGGGCAGTTCAGGAGACTGTTCAATACATGACTCTTAAAAGGAGCTCATCTGAAGAAGTTATTGTTCTGTTCTGATTATATTGCTCTGCTGTAAGAAGAAACTAGTAAAAAACACAACTGTGGAGTAAGACAGATAGGACTGACAAACGAGGTGTAAGTACATAGGCACCAGTGCCCTTGGCCAGTCGAGATAGCTAAAGTGACATACATGACCTACCTTCCTTAGGATTTGTTACTGAGAAACTGGTGAAATTTACCTGCAGTGGGCTATTCTGAAACATAGGTAACCTAAGGGATCAGGAAAAAAAAATATACCATCAGGATGAGATATTCCGATTACTGAAAAGCAAGTTTTCATTTAGAATATTCAAACTCCACTTGCTTACATGTTCTTAGCAATCTGGGAAAAATTCTGCCATGAAAAAGAATGCAGCTAGGTCAGTTCAGCAGATGGTACAGATAATATGGAAGTACATTGTGATGCTGCAGTGATTGTTAGCAATAATTCAAACTTCTGTTTTCAAATTAAAGGATGAAGTGGACAGAACTTTGCTTCATTCATTTCTAAGTATTTTCCCTGTAATTTCAATGCTAGTCTACCCGATAGTGTAGTGTTTTATTATGCATCTGGAAATCATACATATTTTAAAGAATTGTAAAACAAAAACAACCACAATCACTCAGGAAGTTGTTTGTTTTAAGGGGTTATTTTTTTCAGGGTTCCAGTTTCACTAAAAGGAAGGACTATTTTAATTCCATGTGTACAGAGACATTGTCTCCAACAATACTTAACAAATACAGCCTAATAAATGTAAAGAACCAAACATCAGTAGAAGCTAATCTTACAATAGAGACCTGTTCTTTACTACTGAAATTTTCATTTAACTAATTTGCTTTAAAAAAAATTGGTCCACATACAAAATAAAATGGGTAAAAGTAATTCTAAGCTGAGCAAACATTGTCCTTTTTTTCAGTTCCAGTTGTAGTGGTCTCTTGGCGGTAAATCATAATGTGATCTCTCTTCCTCTTCAGGTCCACAATCTAGTGGCAGACCATAATTGTAATCAACCGTTACAACCGGTAATCTTTTACTTTGTTCCATGCTTCTGGTAGTTTCACCCTGAAAAGGCTTTCTTTCATAGTCTATTGAACTATCTTCTTGGTGTAGGGATGAAGATGGGTGCATTGTTCGTGAAGAGTATGGTACAAATCTGTTTTTTCCTCTATTAAATTCCTCTGAGGGATGCATTCTCCTATTGTCTTCAGGACAATTTGGTCGATTACTGTAAGAACAAATATGAACAGTGAAATTCTTAGAAATAAAACAGTTGATTTATTGTTGATGGCCACCACTAGAAATTAACTGTGTCTAACATTGAAAGAAAAATTCAAAACCTCATTCTTGTTTTTTACCCTCTGAAATGAAAATCCTCTCTATGGATATTACAAACTTGTTTATTTTAATTTTCCAATTCTATTGATTAAAATTACAGCTCTTTACAGTAATTCTACTAGAGGGAGTTTTGTGTCAAGTGCTGTTTACAATTAAAATTACCTGTTTACTGAGGATTTCTTTACCTAGGGGACATTTTTTCCGAAGTGTGTGTTTTCATTTTTGTGTATAATATGTAACAATAGCTCTCTAGTACGTAATCTCAACAGGCAATAATATACTTGGGAAAATATTTTAATTATTAATTCTTCTGCAATAGAAGACTCACTCTCCTATAAAATACATATAGAAGGATCTAAAAATGTGTATTTTATATATATATATATGTTTCAATTCTCTTTACTCTCAAATACTACATTCCTTACCTGGTAAAGTAAGTGCTGTATAAAGCCAATTAAAAACAATCTTTAAAATTTTAAAATCTTCTCCCTTATTGAACCATAAACTCACTTAGACTGGAAAGGATCTCTAGAAGCCTCTACGGCCACCTCAAACTAAGTCTCATTAGATGATGTACAAGGGCTATGTCTGTTCTTGAAGGATGTGGGACACTGGCTCTGGGCAACCTATTTCAGTGTTTCACAGTAAAATTCCTTAGCTTGTTGTACACAGCACTTAAGAGTTAAATATAGGATCTGTGTTTTGCTTTCTGCTTACTGATACTTGCTTTTCATATTATGTAGTTCATTAGCTTGAACTGTGCTTGTCATGTCAATGACTATGTCAGGGATTCACACAATAATCACACTCAAAACTCAGTATCAATGGACCACAAAGCAGTCACATTATTTGCTCAGTGCTCAGATCCAATGGGTTAAACTGCATTTAAACTAAAATACTAACAGAGATTTTTACACTGTGCGGTTAATTTGTATTTTTTTAGCTGGGAATCGTGGAGTAATACTAAAAAGGTAAGTCAGAAAACAATGCGTGATACCTGATACTTACCTGTAGTTTCTGTTAAAGTCATCACTATCAGACCCATAATCTCTGTGAAGTGAAGGAGATGAGGAGAAATGAGGTTCTGGTACATTTTCATGGGAAGAAAAGGACTGACTTCTGCAAATAACCAAAAGAATTGCATGTTAAGAAGACTGCCAACAGTTGTAAGATTTGGAAAAAAATACACATCAAATGAAATAAAACTATTTATTCTTTTAATAAAGATTACTTAAAATTTTAATAAAAACTGTACTAACTGTATTAATACCTCAAAATCATATGCTTCACTGTAATAGCATCCTGTTTTAGCCATACAATAGAAGAAATTAAACTTAACTAGTCCAATAAATCTGAAGTACATTCTGAAACATTAAAAATATTCTGAAATATGTCAGAACCCAACAGGTTTACTAGTAAGTGATATATGTATTTGAGAATATAATGCAAGTTCCAAAGCAAACAGATTTCTAACAATTTAACTCATGGAATAAACAAAGGCAAATCAAACTTCCTTGTAGCATTCCTGTTTATCTGTGTTTGGCTGAGGGCATAAATAAAATTTCATATCCTCTTCTGTCCAGAGGATTGCTTTTCAAGTATAAGTTTCTGTACAAATCAAAGTGGGACAAGAGTTTTGTTTCAAGCTGGCTATAAGTTAAAGGAAACACAAACTTTAAAGAAGCACAACCTCCTAATTTTGAAAACACTGGCTTTCGAAGCTGCAACACTCCAGCTTACGTCAAACCCTTCCGTAAGTGAAAACAAGAATTGTTAATGAACTGATCATTTATATATTAAAAGGGTGATTAATTGATTTTAAAATAATTTATTTTAAAAAATATTTAATTTGAAATTTAGGTTAAAACTGCTGAGGTTTACACTTTTATTCTCTTCTGTTCTTACAGCTCAAGGATGCTTTACCTGTCTGAACACCATTCACGTGGCAAGTCATTGTGACCTGGATGATCATGAAAAGGTCTTGGCCTTTGTCCGTGCCCTTTATTACCATAATCAAAATCTTTTGATGGAGTCTGTTCCTGTAAGCCATCATAAGGCTGAGGGTCATGAAAAGATCTGCACCTTTGTCCAGGACCTTTATTATCATAATCTTTCAGTTGCATCTCTGTTTTTAAGTCATTGCGAGACTGGTGATCATTAAAAGGTCTCAACCTCTGCCCACGACCTCTCTTAACAAATTCAAAATCTCCCAATTGCATCTGTGTCTGCAAGTCATCATGTGACTCGTAGTCACGGAAGGATCTCAGTCTTTGGCCAGAACCTCTACTGGCAGAATCCAATTCTTTTAACTGCATTTGAGTCTGAAATTCATCACGAGATTGGTGGTCATGGAACAGTTTTCGTCTCTGGCCACGGCCCCTGCTACCGAAATCAAAATCCTTTGACTGCCTGTCTTCCTGCAAATCGTTAGGAGATGGATGGTCAGGAAAAGATCTCTGCCTTTGCTCACGGCCTCTGTTGATGTCGAAAGACTGTCTGTCTGCTTGCAAATCATCATGAAACTGGTGTCCATGAAAAGGTCTCAAACTTTGTCCATGTCCCTTGTTACTGAAGTCTACGTCCTTCAGCTGCGTGTCTTCTTGATAATCGTCATAAAACTGGTGATCAGTAAAGGCTCTTTGTCTTGGTTCTGGTCCCCTGTTGTAGTCCCAATTTCTCATCTGCACTGATGCTCTTAATTCATCCTGAGTCTGATGGCCATGAAATGGTCTCCGTCTTTGCCCAGGCCCCTTATTAATGAAGTCGAAATCTCGCAACTGCATCTGTCCTTGCATATCATTGTGAGAGTGGTCATCATAAATTCTTAATCTTTTCCCAGACCTGTTAAAAAGTATTGAGTATCATACTTACAAGTACTACAAGTAATTAATGAAAACAATTCCTTTTTAACCAAGAATTTCTATGAAAGACACTGCAAATATGAAGGTATCAAAACTACTAATAATCCAAACTGTATGTAAGATTATAGAACCTTCAGTGTTAAAGCAGAAGCTGTGATAAACATTCAATTGTAATTCTATAGTACTTGTTAAACAGGCAAAACCAGTGATTCAAAATTAATTAAAAATAACTGCAGATTATTGTAGAATAATGAAGAACAGGCAAAGTAAAACTGAATTTTCCTACATGAACTAATTACTAACAGACTTCTAACAGCAAACATTCCCTTTCCTTCCCTTATCTTGTGACTGTTTTGTCAAATTCTGTAAATACATTTTACATGAGTAGGCTATATTAATAAAATTTCTTTGAGGTATCTATGGTGTTTTCAGTGATTTCAATAAGAAACAATTTTTTTCCCTTCTGGTTTTTTTTGTTTCTTTTGATTTTTTTTTGTTTTGTTTTTAATTCCATGTTTCAGCCTATTACCCCTGAAAATCTTCATTTGGGAACCGCTCTACAGATCCTTCCATTGCATGCGGTGGTGGGATAATATCTTCATCTGCATCCCATACATCCATTCCAAGGTTACTAAGAGGGAAAAAAACCATCTCACATAAGCTTCCTTTTTTAAAGCATACTATTGACAGAGAAAAAACCCACCCCCATAAAATTCTTCAGTTCTGAATGACAGAAATTTTACGTTAAGTAAAACTTACAGACAACTTCGAAAATATAAATCTTGTGAATTTATTTAAAAAATCTGACATAAGTCAAACTTAATCCTGCAGACTATGAAACAATCATAAGAGCAAAATAAAGGGTCTTCAATTAATCTAAAAATAAACAAATCAGTCAGATATTAAGTTTAAAATCAATTTACTCCTACAAGGCATCATTGGCACAAATACCTTAGGAAGATGCAAAGGTTGGCTGTTCTTAGGAGAAGGTGATAAGCCTAACATTCTTAAACATCAGGAATACAACTACTATGAACAAAAGGGACAAGAACAATCTTCCACTTTCCCACATTTTTTAATTCTTAAAATGGTTCTACTGTTTTGGTTTTTTTTAATATCTTGTTCTACAGTGCCAACAACAGCAGGCAGATCATAGAGCTTACAAAGACATCTTTGCAGTGGCTCCTTTCAGCTTCTGAGAGAATACAGACTCAATACACTTGTCACAGTATGATAAAAGCACAACAATGTTCAATAGTAGTTGTCAGATTAAAAATGATCTTTCGAACCATAATACATTCAAAAGATGAATAAAGTACACCGCACTTCATGTTTTTCATCTGAGAATACACAAATAACTACACATATATTTTACATCTATGTGTAGTTTCATATTAAAGGCTTAAGAGGGAATTAATTTTGGCTTAGGACTGGAAGTGAACTTTTAAAAATGGCAGGAGACATACTGGAAAATCTTAAGCATACAACTAAACGCTTTTGTTTACCTTCGCATCGGCTGTGTCCTGAGATCTGTGAGATACACAAGGCCGTCCATGCGATGACCTCTGGCATCGCCAAAAGCTAAAGAAAAGAAAAAATAGAGTCTAATGAAATGTGCTCAAACTGAGCCATGAAAATGTAAAAGACAAGTTTCTGTTCCCCATGAGATGCTGAATTTGAAACAATTCTAATGTGGTATTAAATATTTCAGCAAGCTGGCATCATTGCAGCATTTTTTAAAAAAAACCCTGGAGCTACTAGTGGTAGCAAACTATGACTGAAAACTCTTCCAAGAAAAAAAAAAAAAAACAAATTTAAGCAGCTAAAACATACTCCTTCTATGCTGTCAATTTGCTATTGCTCAAGTCCTGCCTGGAATAGAATCAACAGTCAAATAAAATCTTCTATATAAGCCAGCACATGAAATTACTAAAAAGACACTAAAATAGAATTGTAGTATTTGTGAATTTTTAGTAATTGTGAAGTACAACCTAACACGTGCCTTAGTTCAAACAATATACATACCTTGAATTGCTGCCTCTGGATCCCAGCCTTCAACGTCTATAAGATACCTGAAGAAAAACATGGCTATGTTATTGTCCCAAAGAGAATACAGAGTAATGTAAGGATGCTATTTTTTGTGAACAATGATTTCTGTTTTCATACAACCTTACCTACATATAAGGTAGCCAGTTCTATTAATTCCGTTAGTACAGTGCACGCCAATGAGTTTCTCTGTCAAAAAAGGAAAGAGTCTTTAACAGTTCAGAAAGTGAAATTAATAGAAAGCTAGCACAATACAAAAAGACCCCTCTGCTCTTCTAGCAAAGTAATGATAAATAATGCTTGCTATTTACAAATTCTACTGTCATGCCTGTAAAACAAGAGACAAATCCACACAAGACACACGTCCTCTCCATACTGATCTCTAGCAGCTGTTAGTTCACTACTTCCAAACCTGTGATGGCTGAGATTGACTGCAGAATGCAGAAAAAAGAAAGAGTGATGGCAGGTAAAACACCTGGCCTCAGCCACTGCAGTAACAGGAGAAAAAGAATAAAATATGGGTTTGAAAGCAAATCTCAACAAGCAAATGTAGATCTTTTTTCTTTTTAAAAAAAGATTATACTAATCGGCCAAAGGCTAAAAAGTAGAACAACTTAATATTGCTAGGGTGTTCCAAATGAGAGATTTCCAACAGAAACAGGGAAACTCTAATACGATCTTGCAAGGCACTGGTAAAACCCCATCCAGGCTATTTATATTCATATTGAAATGTAATGAGAAACAATCAATTTCAATATGTATAGAAAGGGCTACTATGATGGTCATAAAAGAAGGAAGCTTGTCTTACTAAGTCTGTAATACCAAATCTGAGATACTGAGTGTAATAGTGGAGACAAGAGAACAACGACACTTAAAGGGCAAAGCTAGTATAAGAATAAATGTATAACTGATTAAGAGTTTTAGGCTAGATTTTAGAAGGAAAATTATCATCAGAAGAACAAAGTTTTGGCAGAGGCAGTACTGACAGATGGTCTTTGAAACAGGACATTGATAAACTTTTGAATGACATAAAAAAAACTGAGACAAAATATAAGTGTTTGCCACAGATCAGGACAATCAAATTGCCACGTAAGTTCATTACAAGCTGATGTCCTAACAACTCAAAGACTAAAAAAGCCCCACCTTCTCAAAAAACATTTGTAAAAAGAATCCTGAGATATTTTAGGGATAATCTAAAACAGAGGCCAAATTATAAGGAATAAAGTTCTCCCAAGTCCGAAGTTACATTAAGCTCTGCCAAAATGCCCTTACAAGCTGTAACTGCAGGCCAACATCCAGTAACAAATCAAGAACTGATTCTCTCAAGATCAGATTCAGATACAGACTATTCTTTGTCACACAAAAACCAATAGATCAAAATCAGCAGAAAACTAATAATCACCAGGTAATTTCCTTAAGCCAAAAAAAAGCAAAGGAGGAATGTACAAACTAACTTCCTGAGCAAGGAAAAAGGCTTTTTCTTACACTTTTTAGTTTTCCCAGCAGTCCTAATTCAGGCTTTTATACCTGAAATTTACGTCAGAATTTTTTCACATAACAGTTGAGCACCCACAGCAAGACTCTGGTTATATTTGCAGTAAAAACTGTTTGCACTTGGGCAGTTAGTATCTCTACTTTCTCAAAGAGAATGCCAAAGGAACCACAGCAAATATCATGAAAAGGCCTGAAAGAATGGTCCACCATTATTGGATAAACAAACAGGAAAATCTGCCTACAAAGAATCACTACCAAAAGAAGTAAGAAGTTAAAAGCTACAAACACACTGTGGCAAAATACACACTAACTTATTTTCACAAAAAGCACCTTATCCAATCTCAGCAAGAACTGTCTTGTTGCAAAGACACTGGAACAGCAGCACAGCTACAATGTGGAAACACTGACACTGGGTCTGTAATCAGATTTTCATGAACTGTTCAGATCTGAGGGCAGTAATGGACTCATAAGTCAAAAAAACCACTACATCAGACTAAATGGACTGAAGCTGCTCACACATATCAGTGCCCAGTGCCATCAGAGACCCAGTGCTATTTAAAACATCCACCGAGGGCTGACAACACTCAGCTGATGGCAAACAGCTTGGGTCGGACAGATGAAGGCCTTGCTGCAGTTACTTTGACACATAACACAATGTCACATTCTGAGGAAGGGCATTGATATTACCAGTCATTTTTGAAAAAAACCCAAGTTTTGACTGAAAAAAAGATACACAGTGATTTGCATAATGGATCTTATGACAATAAAGTGGAAAGTGCTCTAAAAAGTCTGAGATCCCTGGTGTCATAAATTTTATTGAATATTGAAATTAGGAAATGACACAGTTAGTACTGAAATAAAATTTTGGTGAGGTTTTTTTTTTTTTGACAGCATAAGATGCTGATATTTACCATTTCCTGCATTTTCCCAAAGGAATTTTCTGACCCACTTTTTGAACTGCAGGATAGTAGCATTATCAGGGACTTCAAGTCCAACAGTATAAAGTTTCTTATACTGCACACTTTTAGGTAAATCCTAACAACAAAAAGAAAAGAACAATGGTAAAAATTACTGAAGTCTCACAACGAGAAACCTTAAGCAGTATCTAATGTAATGACAATGTAAACCAGTTGTTCAAATTCTGAATAGAAACTGAAAACAATCTTGACACAAATGTATAGAGATACACTCTCAGAAACTACCAGTAACATTTCTACATTAAAGACCATCTCAGACAAGGAACAGTTCCTACATAAGATTTATTTATCCCTGCTAATAAGGCTGCACATTAACTAAGGTTAATGTGAGCAGATTCTTGGCATTCTATTCTAATCCACTTTACAATTATTTGTCCCTCCTACCCACAATCATGTACATACTCACATATTCACTCCCTTAATGCCTAGAGCCCATGTGCACTCAAAGATTTGCATTCTGTTATAACACTGCCATTTATTCTCCTTTCCAACAGGAGGCTGATTATTCACAATTGTTTGAACTATACAGGTAAAAACTTTTAAACTGATGAAGTAGCTTAAAAATGTACACCTTCTTAGTGGATTCCAATGAGGATCAGTAAAAAGAACCACCTAGGAATAAATGAGAATATCTTCAGTACACAGGGTATAACTCTTCTGCACTTTTTGTGCAGTGCCTGGCACTGAAGTCTATTGATTACTGAGTTACCATAATACTAATAAACCATAAATGCAACTAGCTTTGAGTTATTTCCTCTGTGATAAAACATTTAATTTCTATTGCAGACTCAAAATTAGTCTAGCTGGCTTGTCTATTTCAATTCAAGGTAAGCAAATGTGTAAACACTTTAAAACAAAAGTTGCAGTAACTATTTTATATTCTTATTAGGCTTTTGTTACCTTAACTTCATAGTATCGTGTGGTGTATGTTAAATCAATAATTAATCCAAGCTCCACATTTAGGGCTTTCATTGCAGAAATTAAGTCTTTTGGTGTAAATTTCTGGGTTGGGGTAAGCCTCTGGTTAATTGCCTATAAAGAAAATGGAAAAGAAGAATTTTCTTTTTACGTTCTAATAACAAGACATTTGTAATATTCAGCTGTTTTAATTAGTACTAGGAAATGTCAATATTTAAAAGGAAGAGTTTATCAGAACCACATCCATGTATTATACAGGTAAGAGGAACCAAAAAGAAAGCAAAAATTTATGTATTCCTATTCTGATGAAAATGCAAGACAATGTGAGCATTTCTGCTTGTACGACATTAACAAACATTATTAAAATAAGCTCTAATTTGATAAACATAAAAATTCTGAAAAATGCAGCATGTATATACTGATGTTTATGTAACTAAAGACACTAAAAAGCAAAACACTACAATCTACTTCCCCAAAAAAATTCTGTCCTGCACAGTAACTCAAAACGAAAAGTGTATTTATTTCACATAAAACATTAGAAGTTGTGATACAAGAGTTCATTTTTAAAAGTTTCACTGTCTTCCCACAAATGTTGTGCATACATTTTTATCCCTGCTTCATCTCTTGACAGAGTGTACTTGCATGTCATTTAGCACTGGGAAATATTAAATAAGACTAAATATCGTGACTAAGAAAGCTGTGTGTTGGTGGATAATGAATAATTCATTTCATTTGACAAACAGTGAGAAAAATGTTTACTCACCCTATTGTAGCTGTGTTTTTTGAAATGTGTTCTTCACTTTAGGTATGAAAATGCCTCATATACTCAAGACTGGATTTTCTCTGAACAGTGCACTTGTCCATTGTGAGAGCCTTTTGACACAGGCTCAGCCAGAACCAATAAAGACAGTGGCAAAAGATGCAGCAGCCTCAACCACCTGTCAGTTCCTTTGTCAACAAGAAATTCAAGCAGACTGGACTCAGAACTATTGGAAAGGAAGGCAGCCACAGACCACATACTTCTTAGAACCACAGATGCTATAGGGTAACTAACCATTCCTTGTTTTGACTGTACAGATTATAATGTAAAATGCTAGCAAGCACTTGTCTCGAGTCTGGAAACAGAGACAGGAAACCGAAGTAAAGATTAAATAGCAGGGCAGTCATATCAAAGCTGGTATGTGATTAGGAAGCTTGAGCTGAAAGGAGGAGGATAGAAAGCATGTAGTAGAGTATTCAGTCCTATGTATTTCAGACACCAGCGCACTGCTGAAAAAAGAGGAGGTTGTAGAAGTTTAAACAAAATGAACATTAGTCAGTTACGTCACTGCTACTCAGCAGTGACTCTTAGTAGAATCTGAAACTGAACTTAACAACTTTGAGGTGACAAAGGCGAATCTGCAAAAGGTCTATGGTAGAACATCAAAGAATTTTTAGTATGTGACGTGACAC
The DNA here is from genome assembly GCA_013398955.1 of Callaeas wilsoni. NCBI lineage: Eukaryota > Metazoa > Chordata > Aves > Passeriformes > Callaeidae > Callaeas > Callaeas wilsoni. Next base: position 20,950 of record VWPU01016101.1, read on the forward strand.
AAACTGAGGAGGAATATAATTTACAAAAATAGGATATCTCCAAACAGATTGATTGAGTAGACAGTTAAATATGTTATGAAACACTATGTTTTGAAAGGCTTGCTGGAATTTTCTGAAAAACTCCTGATGAGTATTCAGTAGTTTAGGTGTTTAATAGGACTTTGAGAATGTGAGAAATCTGAACCACTTCTAAAAATCCTCCTAATTGCATGGGAAAGAACTTGCCCAATTCTTACTACTCTACAATGTTACCGTTAGCATTATAATGGTGATTTGAAAGGAAGGACAGAAAATCCTTCCAAGTAAACATGTGATCTTTACTAACAGCACATCTTCTAAGACAATCACCCTCTATCTTCAAATACTGGAAATATGTTTTCTCCCTTTGGGCAACATCACCAATCATCAGTTTCCTAATACATAGCGAAGAAGCAAACTGCTGCATATTTAAGAGGTCTGTTCCACCAATTTAATAAATAATAGAACTTCTGACAAACGATAACCAATCAGGCCTTCAGCATTTTCAGACAGATTTACTGACCACCTCTGCAAAGACATCACAGTCTAGCCAGTTACACGTTTTAGTGTGTTCTGCCACAAACTCCATGACCTTCAAGCACTTGGTCTCTGGCAGACTTGTCATTTCTCTGTCTTGCATAGCTGAGACTGAACAAACTGAAGGGAGGGAAATGTTACAGAATGTGCATATTTGGGTACCAGACCTTATGTTGGCCAAGACAACTTCCCAGAACAGAGAACTATGCCCCAGTGAGATCAATAGGACAGGAAGCAAGGAACATGCTGATGTGGAGTGGTCCTTGTGACAAAAGCAAAGAAGCCAATTATAAATCTACTGGATTTTATATTCACAGCTCGATTTGTTGACTCGCAGTCTTGGTGGAAAGGCACATGACTGCTGTACAATGCATCCACATCTTGGAGAACAAGACCAATGTTAAGTATGAGACCCTTGGTGTCCAAGGAACTAAATCATCATCCTAAAGCTGTAAAAGCAGCTGCAGGAAGCAAATCCTGCATTTCACTTCAGTCATTGCTGATAAAACTGAATTGAATGGTGATTGAAAACATAATGGGTACTAATACATCCAAAGAACCAAAATTTTTGTGTATGAATACTAGAGAGCAATCTGTAGACAAAAGCTTGGACAGAACATTTCCCTTTAACTGCTACAGTTATGACAGGCCACTGTACTTTAAAAGTGCTTAGGAACTTTTATTTCCTCTGTATCTAAAGCGAGGACTTGTAAAAGTTAATTTATGCAGCACTTGTCCTATTTGCCCTTCTGTATAAATTAACACTAATTTGCCCTATGCCTCCAAAAGGGTGTAGGCACCAAAGAACTGAACAGTCTCAACAAGACAACCTCCACATATTTTAGAATCAAAGAATTTGAAGATTTAACTCTTAGGATTATCTCTTAGCTTAGGATGGCATTTCATGTTAGTAAGACTCTAAAGGAAATACTAATAAAAGTACTTTTTAATTAATTAATTAGTACATTTAATTAACAGAAGAAATCTATGAAGACTTCTTTTTTAGCTATAACCATTCCACCAGATCACTGAAGCTTTTTGCTTATGAAATTGGTGATCTGGATCTATAATTTTAGAAGTTCTGCAATGGCTGGTATCCTTCAATGAGTGCTTAATTTCCATAAAATTATACTTTGGTTTACATTGCCTAGATTGTTATTCGTATCATAACCTCTTCCATATGATTTTCTTAAAACAGCCATGAAAAGATGTTAAGTAAGATTATGAATTTAGGCCACTTAATAGTGATCAAATGAATTATGCTGATTGATTTAGAAGCTTGATTATTTTTAAAAGATAAATAAAAGAATGACATCAAATATAAAGAAAAATAAGAAAAAAAATCAAATATTATTTTAAAAAGCCAGATGGCTGAAAGAGCTAAATCTGAATAAACTATTTTTTCAAAAACTTTCTTGAAATTTGCATGTATAGTCATGCTATTCTTCATTACTTTTGCAGTTTATATAATACAGCCAATTTGCAGTTACTTTTATACATACCCCTTTTAAAGGTACTTTGAATGCAATAAATCTTGTTCCTGGTATAGGCTGTCCAACTGGTGTCAAACTCCGCCATCTGTAAGGAAAGAAGTATTAATTTTTAAATATTTCCAAGTTACATGATTCAACAGAAGAGACTCGCAGCACAAAGCACATAAAAATTGCTGCTATCATACAGTATAATTAGGTCCCCAAATCTGCAATTATTCCATGAAGCAGTTTCAAGTATCACCAGGACATTTGAAAAGAGTCTTTTTCCTTCCTTCTTCTTCAACTTCCAAGAAACTCCTCTCCTCAAAATGGCAGGATAACATTAAACAAGTAGCACCAATATAAAGCAAACAAATGTGTAAAGTTCAACAGGTTAAAATGTATTGTTGTAGTTGGTGGACATTTTTCAACCTGACTGAATCAAACACCTTAAAAAAATTGTCATAGGTACACATCGGTCATTTAATTGACAATGAAATGCGAAGTTTACTTTCATTAACAGTACAAAACATCTGTATTTTCCATAGACGTTTCCTTTGTAATATGCTTCTTTTTCAAAGAAACACTCTTGATTGAACTTTCTCTCAACATTTGGAAAAATACAGAGGATATTCCATCACACCAAAACCTAGCACAAATCACCAATATGCAGACTTGTTAAACACTCAAAACACTTGTAATTCCAAAACCACAAAGAACTGGTATGCACAAGTTCTACACTGTACTGAAAAAGCACTTAATAGATAATATTTCAGAGAGTTCAATTTTTTAAAAAGTATGAAAAGCATTATCTGAAGAGGAAAACATTAATCAGCAGATCAATTTTACCTTTAAAGAGGTAAATTACTAAATTTAGAACTACTATTTCTTCTTCTTCTGCAAGTGCAAATTATCTCTGTGACCTAACAAGCTGCAGCTGGATGACTTAAAATCTACACAGGCTTTTTGCATTTTTGGCTAATACCTCAACTATTAAAATATAAAACATTTCCACTAGGTTCTTTAACACTGGTGTCCATACCCTTGCAATTTTCTGAATTAATGCTTAAATTAATCTCTCTCTTTGAAGGGAGCATCCAACAGCTTCTAGATTCCTTTCTGATGTTCATAAAACTACACCATTTATGGAAGAAACGGAATACTTAATTTTAAAATATTCTAACCACTGAGTACTTTGCTTTGTTCACAATTCCTGTATCGGACCATAACAAAAACTAGAAGTTGGCTGTAAAAATTCTCAATGAAATATCAATAATTATGTTTGCCATAGTATATAAATAACAACATCACCATTCACAGATGCTTGGAACTAACAAAGGAAACACAAAGCATGGTGACCAAAGTGTATTTGATATTAACCAACCATGTAACAATCTCCTACAGCCATGTCTTTAGCACTAAGTTATCTCTGTAATCTTCATCATGAGGCAAAGAACAGATCAAGGCTCACAGTGCAGACATACAGGTGCTTAGTTTAATGGACAACAAATGAAGCAACAAAGGAGTAGTAACAACTCGTCAGTAGGAAGGCTGTTGCAAACACCTGGTCTGTAGAAGACATACAGGGTGAGAAAGTGTAAGGGCAAGCCAGAGATGAGAGCACTGAGAGCTGTTTCAAATAAAACCTTTTACTAAGTTCTAAATTTTTGCAGGACTTTGTATCTCCTAATTGCAATGAGGGAACAGAAAGTCATCTGCAAATAAATAATATGTATTATATAATTGTTATAACTTGATAGGCCTTCCTAAGTGAATTTTCAAGTTTGTAAACTCTGCAGTCTGGTAGCTTTATGCTTGGTGTAAAATACAAAGACAAAAATCTGAGACTATGTTCCATTTACTCCTATTTAAGGGATGTAAATTGTACATGAATCAATTAAGATCAGAAATTCAGTGCTGTTTTAACCTGCTTTCTCCTGGAAAACTATGAGTGGAAATAAACCATAATTATTATAGATAGGAGCATTTAGAAGTGAAAAAGAAATTATCAAAAAAGGGCTTTAAAATCTTATTTTCTTTATTTAGCAATGTAAAAAAGGCTTTGTATTAATTCTAAACTTTTTTCGTATTAGGGGATTTACAGAACAATACCCCAGGATTATCCAATTTGTTGTCAGACCTTAATAAACTTGGGGTTTTATTCTCTTGTATTTAAAGCCATTTAAATCCTCCTGGAAAAAAAATCTGCAGAATCAGCAAGAAACTCAAAAGCTGCTGACAGCTCTATGGTAGAAAATGAGCAGAAGGCACTTTTCATCAAAAATATAAAGGGTATGTGTTCCATGTTGTCTTTAAAATGGTATTTAAAAAGGAAATTTCAGCACGCTGCTGCAGAACTAAAAATAAAACCAGCAGATTGAAATTAACCAAAGATTAGCTAAGGAAATAAATTCAGATTTGTTCTGTTATCAATGAAATAACATGGTTGGGAATTAAGTGTCCTGGACTAAAGAACGTTAACCTCTTACAGAGTAAGTACAGATAAAGGCAGAAATGATCAAAGACGAGCTGCAGGTGGTCACAAACAGGAATCACAGGAGCAAAGACTTAACCATGCATTTTAACAGGTATGAATGAAACTTGTGACACGATTTGTATCCTGCTTGAACGTGAGTGGAAGGAAGAAAGGCAGGAGTCAGAGGTGTTATCACAAGACTTGGCACCATCATCATCCTTGTACCAGTGACAAAGAGCTAACAGAGGCTTCAATAAAAAACAAGCTGGACATGAAGCAACTGATTATGAATTACAACCAGCTGCATATCTTATCTGCTTTGGTTTAAAAGTTTTAATAGAGCCAGATGTGCAACACACTTTTTTTCATAATTTATTTTAACATTACTGTTAAGGCCCTACAGAAGCTTTAATTTCCACTAAAATTTTCTGGTTTAGAACTGATTCATAGTGAGATTTATTTTAACAACTACTGAAATACTGTCACCTCTAGGAAGACCATTTAGAAAACACTACTTGGAACCTCTTCTCCTTTTTCTTGGCTACTGATACTGCATGATATACATGCAGCCTTATTTTCTAAGTGACTTCCATACCTCTACAGACATCAGATTCAAAAGTCATGATAGGAAACACTTTTACAAATAAAATATCATCCTTCTCTCCCACTCATTGTTGAGCATGCACAATCCATTATGCCACAGTATTTAATATTCCTGTCTAGATGAAAATGCTGATGCTTTAAGTCTGGACAGGAAAATTCAGTTAAAGAAGCACGTTTATAATGCATAGGCAAAAATAATTCAGCTTTACCCTTCTAACAACAAGATCCCACTCAGTATTTTTTTATACTATTCAAGGGAAACATGCCAGAAGGTGACATTTCTGCAGATGCTCTTCAGAACCGAATTGGAGTTTATGTAATTATACCCACAGCAGGATCTTGGATGCTGAAGCACAAACGTGTATAAATCTGTAAAAACATCATACTATTTTAAGACTTGTTATGCAGCTTGGACTGTCTGGTTCTCCACTAAAACATCACAGTGTACAAGAACTGGAGGATAAAATCATTTCAGACACTGTGAAGAACCAGAACTTGACTCCATGTGGAAACTGCAGTGCAAGCAGTCACTTGAATCTCTCTTTTACACCGATGTCTCATTTTGCTACAAAACTACTCCACTGCTTTGTAGGTTTGAGGGTGCAACGGACACTACACCACAGCTCTGCTCCAAGACATTACTGGGAAAAAAGAGAAACTTTTCTTTATCATAGAATGGCTTGGGTTGGAATAAGCCTTAAACATCATCCAGTTCCAACTCTCCTGCCACAGGCAAGGACAGCTTCCATTAGACAGGTTGCTCAAAGACCCATCCAACCGGCCTTGAAAACACTCGCAGGGAAGGGCACCCAGATCTTCTCTGGGCAACCCATTCCTGTGCATCACCATCCTTATAGTGAAAAATTTCTTCCTTTCATCTGATATAAACATCTTCAACTTTAAAGTCATTACTCCTTATCCTAAAAAAAGGTTCACCATTTCTTGTTTAGTGGCACTCTTCCTACCTACTACCTTAACTGAAACCTTCAAATTTTTGTATCGCTTGAATTAGCATAATGAAATTTGGATTAAAAGTGTTAAGAACTGAGGCACTAACAGGAAGACAATTTTAAAAGACGCCTATATGTAGTGTCACTTTCATTACCTCTTGCAGTACCATTAAACCAAAAGAGTTACTGTTAGAGTATTGCTATTATAACGTGGTGATTGAGGTTGTACGTCCGCAGTCTGCACCATCTGGACTTGTCCTTATGCTCCAGTGTACTGCAATCTCACTTCTGCCAACACCTATTTCTGGGGCCACTAAATTGCATGTGCAGAATCACCTACATTCAAATTTTCCTAAAGTCTCTTCCAGGCTTCACTACTATGTTTTCCTGGCTTACTGAATGGACAGTGAAGAAGAACAAGCTGTGCTAGCACAAGGAAGACCTCTACATCCTCCTGCATGAGACTGAGGGGCTGACAAGGCCTTAAACTTCTTTACTGCCAAACCCCCGTTACTGTCCATGTCTAGCTTGATTTCTTAGCAGTATAAAAAGTATCTGGAGAAGTTGAAAGAAGTATCAGGCACTTTGTCAGAAGGTAATATTAACTTTAGAACCAAGTACTTGACAGTAGCTGTTCCTCTCCTTGAAAGGTGTTAGTTTCCAATCCTGAAGTCGAAAGTACAGTCCACTGATTATTCCATACTTAAAAAATCCACGTAGCCTGAAAGCTTCTCTAGTTCAAATGCAAGGAGGGGAACAGGAATGTAGAAAAGAGCACCTGATTCTCAAAGTTTTCATCCAAGGATGAATAAGGACAGTTAATTCTTTTTGGATTTCTGAATCACTGCTTACAAAACTAACACACTTTAGCTCACTTTTATCCAACATCTAACTGAAATGTCATCAAAATTTTCAGAGAAAGACATGCTTAAACAGCTTTTCTTAAATTTTATTCTAATTTTAATCCCTGAGTTTGTCAGCTATGAACAAAACTTCAGCTTATTTTTAAAATTCTGTTCATCTTTTGTTTCTATTTACTGCTTTTAGACCAACAAATATTACAGGAACGCATGTTTTTTGTATCTTATTGCTCCTCCTAAGAAAGCTCTTAATAAACCTACTTAACACTCCCCCTGAAACCAGCATAATGTAATTCTTTCCTCAAATAATGTATGAACTGCAAGCTATTGCCCCATTACAGCGTGCCTTTATATCGCAGCATACCCTCCTATCCAAAGTTTGTACTGATGTCATCAGGAATATATGGGTTAAAACTCTTAACTTGGACTTCTTTTTTTGTGCTTTATTAGAGCTGAAGAATAGAAGTGTATCTGTTTTAAACGACGTCATTCTGTGGTCCACATATGCACTCAAGTCATCAGAAAGCCTCTATAGCGCATTTGGGTTAATTTGGGATTATTTTCGCTGATACAACATTTCTGTCGTCCTCTTGTTAGAAACAAAACCACGAGATGTTTCTGGATCTGAATTCACAAAAATAATCCTTGATCTTACGCATGCAACCACCTGCTCCCATCTTATCAACTCTTCCGCCATTCCTAGTAGCAAACACGTGAGCAGTCAGAGTATGGACTACTCTTCCATTTCCCCAGTAAACATACACTTGGGGGTAAAAAGATCAGGAAGAAGAAACTGTGTGTGGCCGATGAAGGAGAAGTGTTCACAGACAGGTTGGAGCATTATACTCACCTGAGGGATGAATGGCTGGGCTGTTCCTGTCTTGGAGAAGATACCTACCTTACCTGACTGTAGGTGGTGAAGATGCTTGAGGCAAGAAAGCGCCTGGGGCAGTCAGTGCCCCTTCTCTGTGGGATGCCCGCTCCTGCCTCTTGCTTAGTGTGAGGGATACTTACCCATCAGGGATAGTATTCTTCTTTACCATGCTGAAAGCAGGAGCAGGCAGAGCACGAGGCAGCGGTGAAAGTGGGCACTGCAGCAAAGGAGAGAGAACCGCGCGGTTAACACGGTGCTAATCTCTTTCTCCATCAGTGGGCCTTTTCACAGGGCTGACTCTCAAGTAAAAGAAAACGAACAGCCAGCTGGGGCTTGAAGCCGTCCTGAACAAGTTCTGCACCTTGCAAGCTAGCCTATTCCTCCACTGCTACAGCACGACAAGAGGGAAAGACAACTCACCTCTCCTCTCCAGGTGATCGCAAGAGAGAGAGAGGAGAGGCGGCAGGTTTCTCTCTAACTCTGGCAGCAGCGCTGCAGGCACGAAGATCTTCCCGGCAATCCCTTCTGTGCCACTCCTGCGGCTCGGAGCCGTCTATTCCGCCCTTGCGCTCCCAGTTAGAACCCGTCTCAACGAGAAGAACCTCCCGGCAGCTACAAGAGGGGAGGCCAGTACCTCAGCAATGGAAGGACCATCACCTGCTCCCCCCTAACCTAGACGGGTCCGATCCCGCTGGACCCCGGGCGCCCGCCGACCTCGGGGGGGCCCGGGCGGGGGGGCGAGGGCAGCGGCCCCCATGCGCCCGCTCCGCGGGTGATGCTGCTGAGGCTGCCCCTCACAGCCGCACGTCCCCGGGGCAGGAGTGGCTGCGGGGCCGGCCCAGGGCTCGACAGCGGCTGAGCTCGGGGCAGGGACAGAGACCGGCACGGGGGGAGGTCGCGGCCCGGCTGCGGGGGGCGGGCAGGCGGCTGTCGAGGGAGGCGGGCGGGCTGTGAGGGGAAGGGCGCGGGCTGCAGACGGTGACAGGGAAGAGCCCGTGCGGCGGCGGGGCGGGGCGGGG
>VWPU01016102.1:0-243628 GCA_013398955.1 Callaeas wilsoni
CCGCTCCCGCCCCGCTCCGCCCCCGCCGCGGGAGCGGCGCCCGCACAGGCGGCCGCGCTCGGAGCGCCAGCGGCGCAGCGCTCTCATCACCGCAAACCCAAACTTCGCTTTTCCGAAGCGACGCGAGCCGAGCTTGTGCAGGTGGATAGCAGTACAGCACACGCCTCCTCGTGCTCGGGTCTGGCAGTGGAGGGTTCAGAGTGATGATAGCTAATTAGAAGGAATTTGCAGTTTTAGTGACTAGAAAGGTGTGTAATCCGATCCTGGTTTGCATGCGGACTCTGTTTTTCAGACACTGCAGTTCAAAATTGGCTTATACGGCATAAACTAGTTTTTTCCTTAGATGTTCTTGGCTAATGAAAAATTGAATAGTACTGCAAAGAACAGCCCTTTAAGTATCAGTTTGTGTCATGCTATATTAAAAGCAGATAAAAGAGATATCGAATACTAAATGGATTTTCTGAAATGGTTGAAGTCCATTCGTTGGTAATTAGAAATCTGTTTACACCAAAAAAATCTCTCATAGGCAGAAAAGTTTAAAGTCATTTTTTATTAGGATGCAGTGTTTTATACATGGTAGCAGTAAGCATTAATTACATCTTGCACAAATTTCAGGATGGCTTCAAGTACGAATTTAGGAACCTGGTATGTTCAGTAGTAAAGACACATTTCATTCCATGGGGAAAAGTGACATTAAGTCTATGCTACATTTTTGTGGAATTACTGTTTCCACAGAATCATTCAACAGACATCATGTTAGTAGTTATTAATTTGTTCATCTACTTTCGCAATGCTAGGAATACTGCCTTCAACTGTTAAAGAAGCAGCTGGCTTTTTTATACAAATAAACTGGGCTCTGAGACTGTCAATCTTCTTTGTTTGACAGAGAGGAGTTCCTGCCCGCACTGAAAGAATAGCTCAACATCTGTCATCCCATTCTCTGTGATGGCCCAAAATCAGGAAGACTACAGCTGTCCTCTTCCTTTCAGATACTTCTGGGAGAGAGAGGTAGGAGGACTGTGTATTTGGTCAGCGTGTTCATCATGCATCAAGCAAGTCTCTACAAGCCCTTGCATGTAATTTTATCATTTTTCCACTGCTTGAACAGTACAATTTGCAGCATAAAAGGTCCTTGGATTTTTGATCCTAGAATGAGTTTTTTGGGATGGGTTTTTTGTTGTTGTTTTGGTTTGCATTTGTTAATAAAACATATTTTATTTGTAATTAAAGTGTTTAGCAATAATTTATACCTAGGCATGTGGCCCATGGGCATGTAAATTGCAGATATATACATGAGCATAATGCAGAAAATATTTATTCTTAGAGGTTAGGAATTACGCTGCAATGCTGAGTGATGGAGGAAGATGAAAATGAGGGATGTAATTTAGTTTATTCTTCGCGAGCTCAAAAGTGGCATCTTTTGACATAACTGTGTATGGAGCAGAGAAGAGAGGGAAGGGATGGAGGAGGAAGAGAAGGGGATGGAAGAGGCTGGGAAGAATGCATTATCATGTAAAAGAAATGCTTAACCTCATTATCTCTGGTTTAATATCCAGCAAATTTGTCAAAAGCAACAAACAAACAAACAAATAGAAAAAAAACTGAAACCCCCAACCCATAATAGAAATTAAAGTAATTTTTTAAAGAATTGCAATGTCCTCTTTCAATCGTAGACAAACTAGTAGTCAATAGTGGAATGTGCGTTGCTTTTCTTATCACAATTAAGAGCTACTGTGATAAACCTCAGAGTTCCATCCAGCAGCAACTGAGTGAAGCATACATCTCTGTGGCCTGTGCTTTCAGCTCCACAGTCCCAAGATTTGGGGAAAGCATTAAGTGCAAAATTCACAGAGGGATTTAGGCATTGTGCAATTCAGCTCTGCTGTCCAGGGGAATCCACCCTCTGTCAGGCTGGCTGTCATGTGCCTGGTGACAGTTAGGCTGTGGTTACGTACTGGTTTTGATTTGGCTTACACCCATGCTGCCGCTGAAAGAACGGCTCAGCATCTCAGTCACACTGTTACCTACTGCTTAGAATCTTAGAGCTCTGACCACTGTTTATCTGCTCATCTTAAAAGGATGCAGAAAGGAAGCAGTTTCTTAGTAAGGCTGGTATTGATCCATTTAACATTTTCTAAGTAAAAATAAATGATTTACATTTTCCAGAGAAATGCCAGTCTAATCTCAAGGCATTTACCCATACCAAGTCCTAGATTGAGACCTTAGTAGACCGTATCAGATTATACTTAAGGGAGATTTTAATGTGCCACCACCAATTGCAAAAATCGTACCCAAATTTGCATAAAAAGACCAAAAAAAATTTTATTACTATTTACAGATAGAAGAACCATCTTGGGTCCATAGCTGGACCAATCCAGAAAAGAATCACACAGAAACAGGAAGATCTCCTGCACTACAGAAAAGAATCATGAACAATGAGATCCTACTTTCCCTCCAGTCTCTCTGGTTCAGGAACTAAAATCATACCTTCCACTTCCTCTTTTTCTTTTCATGTATATACCAAACTTGTCTCTACCCTATGTGAAATGACATACTTGTCTTCATCTAAGCCCCCAGATTTTTGGAGACAGCAATTGCTTTCGTACCTCCTCAGGTTTTTTTTTCCATAGTGTTGGAATCTTAGAGCAGGAGTGAAGATTTTAGTCAAAAGGACAACTTAAAGGAAGGAAAGGGACTTGGTAGACTGCCTAGAGGTGAATATCTTCCTGCATGTGTCTGCTGAGGGAAACAACACGTAACTGAAATAGTTGTTGGCCATCTCTCATTGCTCAGAGAATGCAGTCCTGTCAGCTGTTGTATTTAGAAAGTAAATTAAGCCAACCCTGGCCTGGAAATTTCATTTTCCAATAGAAATATCCCAGTAAGTTTTCTCCAGATCTCTGTATATAGGAGTTTTCCTGTGCTTTGTAACAGAAGGCAAACAAACCATTGCCAATTCTGTATGGCCTTCTCATGAGATGATAAGAGATTAAATATTTTGCATTTTCCTTCTGGTTTATGACTTTGGCGTGTACATTAATTTTATGTCTTTTTTTTGTGAAACAGTGAAGAATAGGATTGGGTTTTGTTGTGTGCATTTTTAATGAGAGCTGTGAATTTTGCAACAGCATTTTCTTCTGGGGTCTATAGCTTGGAAAAAACACCAAATATTGTGACACAATAAAATTGCAAGAGTTATAAACATTGTAACCAGCTTTGGGGATGTTTTGACTGAGTCAGTCCTCCAAATCTTTCTGAAGAAGCACATCCTGAAAGTTAATAAGCTTAGGAAGATTTTAATTAGTACATAGACACTGAAGCAACTCAGAGCATTTCACACTTAAACTCCTCATTACTTAACGACGTGTAGTTTGTGCTTTGGATTGGCAACCTTCAAAGGTATGTTATCATGATTTGTTAAAATATGTGAATTAGGTAGAGACAAATTTGCAGCCTTTAATGACCTGGCCAATACTGTCACTTTGTCAGCTTCCAGAAAATCATTCTTGAAGTAAGGAGCAACACTGCCATTGATTACATCAGAATCCAATAAAGTGACATTCACATTCTCATCATGACAGAATAAAAAATTATGTAACAAAGAAAACACCTGTTAACATGGTTACCCTGACCTGCATACAAGTCAACAACATTCAGACACCTGATACTTGGATGGTTGTGTGCATCCATTTCTGGCTTGGATTGCAGAGTGGCTTCTGAGACCCTTTAGCATCCGTACTACCCCACAGCTTATAGGAGCTATGCCATGAGCTGTCCTCTTGCTGTCTCTGTGATCCTGCTGAGAGTCTAACACACTGAGGACTCTAGCACCCACCCACTGGATTGCCCCAGCCCTAATCCAGTCCTTTTTATTCTGTGCTAAAATGCAGATGGGAGTTGGTTTTAGGGACTGATTCACTCTCTCCACCTCTGTCTTTGCTTTATCAAGCAATTTTGCTGCTGGGGTGAGGTCCCTCTCTCTCAGATGAAGAAGATGCAATTACATCCAACTTTAAGAATTTTTTTTTTTTTAACCACATAATTTATCCAATAATTAAATTATGGTCTGAAAAATGGGAAAATAGATCTCTTACAATAAGAAGAGCCTTTGAATCCAAAGATTGTTTGGAGGTCTAGACCTTTTAAGGAAAAGAAAATCAAAAGTTGAGTGCCAACTGTATTGTTAATCCTGAACTTTACAAAGAGAGTTTCTACATGAAATAGTGAACAGGCAGGGACCACCTTTAGGGACATGTGTCATGGGTGGTTGCACAGGTCACCACAATGCAGGGTCACTATTCACACAAAGTGAGAATGTTGCAGCGTCATGCCTGTGCTGCTGATTCAGCTCCTTACCAGCTCCTGGCTTGGAGCTTTGATAGCTGATGTGACAAACCATAAATAATGGAAGGTCAAACTGAGCAATGTTGTTCACTCTGACCTTCTAATACTTCTGGCTTATTAGATCAGTCATTAGAGTTTCAACAGGCTGCTGAGAAACAGAATACAGTGGCTATAGCTGCCAAATCCTTCCCTATTCACAGACAGCCTCTCTGTGTAGGTATTAAATGCATCCCAGGGAAAAAGTCATATGTTCCTTGAAAGGAAATCAATTTACAAAATAGGGTGAAAATCACAAAGTAGCCAAATACAGAATATGGCCATGTATAACGAGAATCTATCACCAAAAAGCCCCAACCTATTATCACCCCCAAAAACCCCTTCAAACAATAACCAAAAAAAGAGCTGATCGTTATCAGGGCAAAATTTTTTATTTTTTTTAAATCAAAGGGATATGAGTAGTAGTGGAACAAAAGAAGGGAATGAAGACAGTCAGAATCTGCCAAGGAATAAATATGCTGTCACTGTCCAACCCCTGCCTCGTCCAAAATTCTGAAGTTGAGGAAGCTCAATAGTTTCCATTTTAAGGCTCTGTATTTATCCATCTTATAATGTTGTGAATTTTTCGATTAAAACTGGTAAATTTTCCATACCAGTGGTCTGCCAAATCTTAAAACTTTAAAAAACTTCAAAGAAAAAAATCATTCAAAATTTAAATAATCATCACTTCCAAAATTTGTTTTAGGAGCAGGCATCTTTTAGCTAACTTTAAGAATTAAGACACACTATTAGCACAAACTCCCTTCAAGATTTGCCTCAATATTTTATGCTGCAAAGCATACAGCAGTCAAATCTACAGGCAGGATGCCATGTGCACTCCTGCCATGGGTTTATATGGAGCTCCATGACCACCATTGCTGTTGCCCCTATGTTATCTTGCCTTATAGGACATGATATTGTGAATCACAAGCTGACAACCATGCCAAAGAGCCACCCTGAGCAATGGTGTTGTTCTACGCAGCAGAAATCCTGTTTAGTTTAAAAGAAAAAAGGCTAAAAAATCCTATACTAAAAATTAGCATCAAAAAACCTCTGAAGATTGTGCATTCAGCTGAGAGATTAGAATTGGACAGAGTTAAGCTTTCCTTGCCAGCCCTAAGTGTCTTCTTTCATGCTATGTATCAGTCTTAAAATGAGCAGTCTTTCTGTTTTTATTTTTTTCTACAGCATTCACACTTTGTCAGGCACAGGGGCTTCTTGGGGTACGTTAACATAAAAGGCTGACATCTGCTCAAGTATCATGAGAAATTGAGAAGCTGTCATAAATGAAACCAGAACAGGGAGACAGCAAGCTCTCTTGTGAAAGCAGCTCTATGTTATGATGGATAAAAGGATTCTCCTGGAACCACAGCTACAGAAGTGAACCCTCATCTATCCTGATTTTGTTCCTTTTGTAGACTCAGATTTCTCATGTGATTCAAGTGAAAGTTTGATAGGTGGAATGCACTAGTGTGTTCCTTAATTCCTGAGTGCACTACTTCATACACTCAGGACTGATTCACAGAAGTGTTGAGTACTCACAGATGCTGCTGAAACCAGTGGGACATATGCTCGAAACATATAAAATGCCATAAAAATGCTAAGCATCTTGGAAAATCTAGCTCTAAGCACATCATATTGAGGACCCCAAATTAGTAGACATTTTCATCAACCTTGGCCATAACAGCTCAGCACTTCAGTTCCCCATCTATAAAGGGAGTCTGATAGTACAGTCTCACTTCTCAGGTTTAAAGGTAAATTAATTAGCATTTGGGAAGCACTCAGAAACCCTAGTAGAGAATGCTACAGAAACACCCATAAAGATATTAATAATTCAGTATTCTGCACAGGGTTTGAATGATGTGCAGTAAGGAAGGCATGGAGCCACATATTGAGTGATGAGAATAAAAAGAATATTGAACAGCTGCTCACTCCGGGAGCATCGTCCATCCTATGAACTGAATGATGTATGTGTCTCTGCAGTTAAAGACTTATTGTCATGCATATGTGCGACGAGCTCAAATTAAAGTTGCGAAAGCAAGCTTAATTCCGATTTTTCTGAAGTTGAGGGGGCTTAAATTTGCAACATGAACATACTTTCAACGTAAATATTTTGTGTTATCATCTCTGTATTTTCATGTTTTCCTCCGGAAGACATGAAAATTTTCTCTGTCATTGAACCCAGTGACCACTTACATAAAGCATCCATGTGGCCTAGGTCACTCTGGGAACAAATGTATTGATTTTCTGGGATCCAACACCAGGAGCAAATTTGGCTCAAACCATCTTCTTTGTCTGATTGCACAGTTTTGTAGTGGCTGCTGGGTAGAAGTGAGGCATTAAATGTGTTCAAGGACAGAGTAGCAGGCTTGTCTTTTGGCTTTACTTTGCGTCAGGATTTTTGGTGGTTAATGTAGCATTGGGAGAATTGCATAATCTTCTATCCCAGAAATGAAGTTATTGCCAAAGCAAAAATTCCTATATTTACATATAAATATCCCCATTCAGCATGACTGAATACTGTTCTCATTTGCAATGAAGTAGCAACATCCATGACAATCAAATTCTAAGACAGAGATGTTAGATTAAACTGACTGTACATACCTCTGGATGTAAACCCAATCTTTCAGAAATTCTGCCTGATCTAAATGAATAATCTTGACTAAACATGTTCTGAATTATGACCAGATTTCTCGATAAGATTACTTGATATCAGCTGAAGACCTCTGCAATACAGAAATAAGACTGCTGTCTCCCTCCGTCTCACTCAAGCATGTAGGTCTATTTTTAGTATGTCATCTATGTTTAGATCAAAGACCAGAGGCTTGGATTTTCATAGTGACCTGGAGCAGTCTGTGGACATTGTGGTCTTCTATTATTTGTGACAAAACCACAATCCAGTCATTTCAAACATGTCATTTACTTTACACTTCGAGTTCTGGAAAGAACAAAAGTGGTATTTTACATTTTGTTTCACTGGTCATGTAAAGACAATTAAAAATATCTGCTTCTCCCCTTGCTTTATTTTCACTTTATCTCAGATTTCATAACAAATATATTGGGTTACCAACTAGATGTAGTCTGGTTCCACGTTATATTTTCTTGTTATGCTAACTTAAAGATTATTTCAGAGAAAACTGTATCATCCTTTGTCAGGAGAGGTTTTAAAATGTTAAATCATATTGTTTTAAGCAAGCTCTTAATTTTGCTTGCATTTTTAAATGCTTTTCTGAACATATATACCTTTCTGAGGAGAAAGCAGTATTGTTCATTTACACAACTCTTTTTTCTCCATTTTACTTTTTTTTTTTCCAGAAACATAACTTATTATCTACTCCAAGATTAAAAGCATTCTAAACCATATCAGCTGCGAGAAATAGCTATCTTGTTGATTTTCGGAAAGTCTACAATACTCCATCTAATGTATTCAATGAATTATTTATTTCTTAAAGAGATACAATAAATCTTTACCTACTGTATTTGATGATTTTCATAGCAGGAATAATAAGTAATATGATTTGAGTGTGATTGGAACCAGGTACTGGGAGGAGGGAAGAGAGGTCAATTCAGACTATTTACTGAGCACATTGGAAGACAGTACATCTGTAAAGAAACTGGACATTGCTATTCACTTAAAATTTCCAGGTGAAGAAGAAGCAGATGTATTTCCATTGAAAATAAAGAGCAGGAATTAATCAAATACTTATATTTTAAAGGAGCAGCTTAGGTGCAAAAGCACAATGGTATTGTTCAGTGCCATTGTTCTCCGTTACATTGGAGTGAATCCAAGTAATTCCATTGATTTCAGTGGACTTTCATTGGGCTAACTGAGAATAGAATCTGACTCCATGTTAGCTGGGGGTGGGGGAAGTGACAAGAATATAAATAACTCCACGTAAGTATTTGAATTACAAATACTCTGCAACATGGTTTCTATCTTTTAAGACTGGTCATATACCAAATCATGAAAGTTCTAGATACATCCTCTCCCATTTAGTTCTCACGGTTTAAAAAAAAGATTTAAAAAATTAAAGCACTACTCAGTGGGCAGCTGTTTTTGATGCTGTTATTATATACCATTGATGTCATGCTCTGAAGCATCCATCAGAGGATCTCTAGAGTACCTCAGAAGTGTGCTGTCCCACAACTGGCCTTCAATCAAGCAAAAGTTACAGCTTAGTCTAATTTTTTCTTGGCAGGTAGTGAAGGGAGTTGATGAGTCCTCTATCCCACTGCTGTGTGTCTGCACAGTGGCAAACAGCTGTACAGTTAGGAGCATGAACACCAAGCCTTTAGATTTTAATGTTTTCTGAGATATTCAAAGGAATCTTGCAGAATATTTATGTGCATTATATAGGAATTTCGGGGTTTAACAATTCCTTGCCTTGCCATGCTTTGCCTTCCCTGTCTCTCCCCCCACAGACACTGCAGTTTTCTCTAACTTTCATTGATGAGATGGAGACCCTAGCTCAAACAGAGCACAAGATTTTAATATAATGCCTTACTCCTCTTGCCTTCTTCTGCAAGCAGGAATA
The DNA here is from genome assembly GCA_013398955.1 of Callaeas wilsoni. Lineage (NCBI taxonomy): Eukaryota > Metazoa > Chordata > Aves > Passeriformes > Callaeidae > Callaeas > Callaeas wilsoni. The sequence continues at coordinate 8,916 of VWPU01016102.1, forward strand.
TTTTACACAGAATACCTGCAGTGAGATTTTGCTCTAGATCTGGCTAGAATTAGCAGCAAAGCACAAACTGGTACCAGCTCTCTATATTTACCTGTATCCATCATCCATTCACCTCTGAGGCTTCTTCACATATATATTCAAACTTACACACAGTCTTTAAATCACCTTGAGGTCTGGTTCTTTCAGATCACTGGTACTATACAAACGTATATTATCAATATTTTAGTCATCAAAATATCTGACCTTCAGAATACGCTGTTAAAAAGCAAACAGACTGACTTAGATAGTTTTGCCTTATATACTTTTTTATTTAAATCTCTCATCTGTAAAAAGCTATTCCAAACATCTGTTTGCAAAAATATCTTAGTAATTTGTGTCTATTGACTGGATTGCAGATTCTGTTTTCAATTTTAGGAATAGTTTACTTTAATGTTTGTGTTAGTCAAGTCAATCACTTTTGGCTGGTAATAAGAGTGCTGGCACACTTAATAGATGAATTATTGTTTCACTTTTTTTCTTTAAAACATGTTGATCTTTCTCCTCTCTTGTGCATCAGAGATTTCAGTAACTATCTCGTTAATACTCGTTCTGCTGATACTCTGGAAAAATTTTCTTGAACAGCACAAATGAACTCAGCATAAATGTAATTCAAAACTTTGGCTGACATAGCTCAATAAATCAAAACCTTCATCTTCCAGTCATACACTTAGGTTAAGTACATAAGAGTAAAGCTAGTAATAGCATTAACGTGGCAAAAAAAATTGCATTTCAACCTGTTGGAAATTCCCCGCAAATATACCCATAGATACTGATGCCATGAAATCATCTTATCTCAGGTATGCACATTCGCTGTATTTCTTATACCAGCTGTAGTGGGAAGGGGGAGTTTCCCACTATAGGGATCTTCTGCAAATCTTTGGGGTTGTTTTATGGTCTGAAATATCTGGATGCAAATGTCTCCCACCAGTTCCCTCAATGTTTCCACCAGTGCCCTCAGAGTAAAGAACTGGTGTCTATGGAGACCTCACAGGAAGGGCGAAAGGGTCAGTGGAAACTGCACTTTCTTGCCCATGTAGTCAGAGGGTTACAGACCACATTAGGCAGCCTTTGAAAGATGCCTTTGAAAGAAGATGGGGCAAGATAATCCAGGGATTTTGAATTTACAATCTTAGCTAAATAAATTGAAAGACTTGGGCAAAGTCAAAGATCACAAAATCTGTCCCAAAAAATTCCTTATCTCTGTGAAAAGAAACATGTTCATAGAGCCTTACAGCTGTCACAGCCAGCATTTATTCTAGTTCCTTAGATTTGTCATGGGATTTGGAAAGTATTTCCTGTTTGAAAAAGAAGATGGAAAAGCTCCCTTTTATTTAAAGGTTCCTTATTCAGAGGATGTACAGCTTAACTGCAAGGCTCTTGTCTTAATTAAACTGGAGTACACAGGGCATCACGATGAAATAAACCTTCCAAGTTTTCTTGCTCATTGCTTGCTCTTTTCGCCTGACTCTCCATCTTGATTTGTCAGATGGCATAGGTTAAGGAGCAGGAGCCTTGCTTTTTCAATAAATGTAAAATCTAGCAGCATTAGTTACGCCGTAGTTTTGTAGCCAACAGCGTTTTCTAATGGCTCCAAGGAAATGTTTCCCAACTTAACATCAGGTGATTGAGCTTGGCAGTATCTGTTAAATCAGCCTTCAAGCTTCATGCTGTTCTTTTTAAATTAAAACTTTTACATATTTATTCTTGGCTTTACTGTACTGTGATGGGATGCTAAATTGCCAGTAAAAAGATTTCATAAGTTATAATTAAAAGCAACTCTAAGTCAGCTGCATATGCATTTTTCTCTTAGTTTAAATTGTGTTTTTGATACCAGAGAGGTACCTAGATTTGGCTATCACTAATAAGTAGTAATTGCATGTCAGTGTTGCTACAGGACTGTTGCATCCCATTAGGATATTCACTTTTTAAAGGGATGATGGAAAAGAAGAAAGCTTCAGGAATGATTGGAGACTTGGAAAGTGCTCTTTACAGTGGCAGCCCAAAGAAACTTAATCTATTTAGATTATTTAAAAAGTAAAGGTAAAGAAACAACTTGACTGTGGTCTATAACCCTCTGCATAGCAAGGTATTAGCTGAGGTAAGAAGCTTCTTTAAAAAAAAACAAAACAAAAGAAAAGGCCACATATAACATGATTCAATGGCAGAAATCAAAGTCAGTAGTTTTCAAACTGGAAATTTCTGAGGAAGGAAAACAACTAACCAGTGGAAAATACTGCCAAAGGACGCAGTCAATTTTATACACATTAAATCAAACCCGTATGTTTTTCTGAAGGTACACTACAGCTTTATCACAAGCTGTGGCTTGAGGCAGAAATTGTTGGGAGAACTCGTGTTATGCAGGAAGGCAGAGCACACAATCGTAACTGTTTTGGCTGGGAATGTGTGAATCATGTTCAAGTGCAGTACAAGGCATTCTTTCATCAGACTCTTTAAATTTATATTAAGTGCTGTCCAGGTCATTACAATCCTTTAAACAGCGTATCAAGTCTCCAGGTATTCACAGACTACCCTTCTTTTCAGCACATAGAGTACAGAATCAAATTTTTCTTGGTGGAAGGCGTAAACTTTAAACTTAGCTCATGGAGGAGCTGTGGGAAAAAGAAAAAGCCTTGGAGATCAGAACGGCTTTGTTCATGTTTACACCACCAGCTGCCTTTCTTTTGTTCCCTTGGTGTGTTAAGTTCACCTGTTTGCCAATGGGTAGCTCAGTGCACTTTGTGAGCACATAGTTGGTTTGCACCAGAGCTGTTGTGACTGCCCAGGGTTTTCCAGGCCCTGCTCAGCTACAGTCCATTTTGTGACGAAGACCTATTGAGATATTGAAAAAGTGTTTGATTCATTGGCATCGCTTACCACAGTTACCTCATAGTTGCAGCCCTATAAAAACCAATTCTCTCGTACCCTAGGCTGTATGTATGGCTCATGATTTAATATGGTTTAAAAGCAGTCTGAGCTGGGATTCAATCTGTTTATATTCTGCTTGAATCAGGACAAGTGCTTGAAAACTTGTACACATTCCAGGCACCAACCCTGTAAATTATTTCCAGTGCTACCTTACTCTGTAGTTTTGCTCTGCCTTTAACTGGAAGCAGGATGTTTTTCTATTTTTTACTTTTCTTTCTTAGTGAAGAGTTTTTACAATTCTGCCTGAAAATGAAGCATTTTACACAAATGGGAATTCTCCAAGACAGCATTTTAGCCTGACAGTAATGATCCTCCTCTGAAGGTTTGGAAACTTTACTTTTACCTACCTTCACAGATGCAGTTTTTTAATATCAGCTGTTAATTGTGTGCTTATGTCAATCCTGGTCACCCTGTACCTGGTTTTTCTTTCTGTCTCTGGTCTGAGCTTGTGCATAGCCCTGATAGAATCATTCTCCTTCTCTGGTTTGCTTCCTACCCATTCCCTAGATTGTCTGTATCTTGTGCATTGCTGCTAAATGTCCCACATCAATCAACACCAGGGCATTTTAGCTGGTGCTATTGCAAACAGGTTGCTACCAGTACTCTTAGCAGTGCTTTTCACTGGTACCAATGCAATCTGAGGAAGGGTAGAATGGGGTTTTTTTCTTATTAGGATTATTTAGGTTTTGTAGAAAAAAGTAACACTTGAAAAATCTCCAAAAGTAACTGATGATTTCTAAGCAGAGGCATTTGTAGTTTGGTTGTTCCTGTAATTGTAGTCCATAACTATAAGGAATATTTTTGAGAATCGAAAAAAAAAAATTCTCAGGCATTTGTGATCCAGTTTTGTTCTCCATTGTCATCAGTGGCAACAAATGAAAATATCTTTTAAATGAAGGTAGTGAAAAAAGAGTTGTTCATAGAGCTCTTTTAGAACAGTTTGCCTAGGAAAGGCACTGAATCTGTATTTGTCTAATTTTTTGTCCCCTTTGACATTCACCTGGACCACTCACCTCCAGATTGAGTGGATCTAGTCCACTCAGTAACCCTAGTAATTCTTTCTTCCACGGTGCCTCTGAGGCAGAGAGGCTGGACTCAGGACATAACAAGCATTGCTTTCAGGGGAAAAAAGCACCCAAAGGTGTCTGTAGAAACCACTAAAGTTGAGGAACAAAGCATTTCCCCACATTTGCTAATCCTTTAGCCTCTACATTTTGCCTTTGCTAAAGAAGTGTGTAATGCCCAATATCTGATGCACAATGAGATAACTTAAGGACACATTGTCAAGCCGTTCTTTGGATTATTGTCTTTTGTTGTCTTATTTCCCAAACATAAGGTTATTTGAAGCTCTCAATATGTTAACTAATATGTTGTTAATTATTTTATTTTTTGAAAAGCTTTGTCTTGGTGTACTTCTATCTAAGGATCATGCAAGCCTTTACATATTTCCATACTTTCAGCATATTTTATGCAAATGGTTGTTAAAAATGAAAATTCTAATTTCAAATGAAGAAAATTCATGACATGCATCTTGTGTTGCAGTTTAATCACTCTATAGCCGGGAAAGTATTGACAGTTGTCCCGTGGAAGCTATTAAAGTTCCTGTCCAAGGTTAAATGAAATTGCAGTTTATCAGAGCAGCATTGAGAAAATAAGGGAATCTGTTCATGGCTCTTGATTAATGCCAAGCATGATCAACACAAGGGGGTTCATTAAGCTATACATCATGTGGGTAATTTAACATGTCATTGTGCCTGCTGTCTGCTTTAACTCTCTGCATAACCCGGTGTTCTGAACTTGTACCTGAAGTGTTGTCTCCCAGACTTTGTTATGCTTGGGTTGGCTCAGCATTTGCATTTATACCAATCCCTTTTATATGACCATTCTGTTTTTTGTATAACATTTACAATTTCTACAGGGATTACGTCCTTCATTGTCTAGATTTTCCTTGACTTTTTGGCTATTTCTATGTTTTGGGAAGTTGGCTTTAAACAAGGCAGTCAGAATTAAAGGAATGGTCATAATTAAAGGTCCTAATCCTAGGAGAGAACAGCCTCCTCAATTCCCAATGAAGGACTACATCTCCGTACAAGATCAAGCCTGACAGCTTTCCACACAACTGACAATGCTGAAGGATGCAGTGGACAAGACTTTTCCAAACAGCTACAGAAATCTTCTGATTACAGGCCTTCAGTGTCCTTGAGATTTCAACCACAGAGACATTTGTTGGGAAGGCAGCATAGCACTGTGCAAGGAATCGAGGAAGGTTTTAGACCACTGAGATGAATTTTCTAGCACAAATGCCAAGCAGATCAGACTTGACCAGCCTGATTCCTTGATATAATGGAATGGAGTGGTGGATACAAAGTTTGGCTTTAGTAAGGTTCTCATGCCATCTCCCCCAGCTCTCCCATATAAGAGACTGCTAAATGCATTTGGTCTTGTCTTGGCTGTTGGACCCAGAGGCATGTATTGATGACTTCATGTTCAGTTAACAGCTGACAATAAAAAGACCACCATGACGTTGAAATACGACTGATTTGGTTCAATGTGTTCATCGTCAACAGCAGTGACATACCAGAAGGTGCTCTTAGCAAATTAGGAGGGTTAGTTAACATGCTAAGCAGGAGAGACTGGGTCCAGAGGGGCCTTGAGAAACGTAGGGATGGAGCCAACATAAAATCTGTGAAGTTCAGCAGAGTCTTGAGTAACCTCATGCATAAGTACAGGTGAGGAGAGCCAGCATGGCTGAAGAGATCCTGAGCAGTGGCCACCGGGCTTGGTATGAGCCAACAGTGTGCTCTCACTGCAAATAAACCAAATCTGCTTCTGAGCCACACTGCAAGGACTGAGGCCAGTAGATCAGGGGAAGTTATTATCCCATTTATGCTGGTTACTGATGAGGCTGTACTGGGAATATTTGTATCCTTGGGTTCTCCAGTTCTGAAAGCATGTGTAGAAAGTGGAGAGGGGCCAGCAGAGGGTTATGAAGGTCAGCGACTTAGACCATTTGCCTTTCAAGGAGAGGCTGAGGAAGCTGCTCTTTAATCTGGAAAAATGGAGGCAAAGGAACAATATGATAGCATTCTTATACTACTTGCAGACAATTTGTAGAAATGATGGAATCAAACTCAATTTTGACAGATGGTAAAAAAAAAGATGCAATGGCCTACTAGTACACCTCTATACTGTAACTGAAATTTCAGGAATGTTCAGCTGTGCATCTGGATGCATGCTATGCTCAAGACCATATTGGGATGGAAATGCTGAAGAATGCACTGTTCCTCTCACTGTTTCCTTCCTATATTCATCCTTAGGCCCATCTTCCCCAATCTCTGTGGGAGAGAAATCTGAATGAAAAGAGGGAAAGGCAGCCACGGCATCTGGGCAATAAGTGGCCAGGGTTGTGGGTCACGTGGCTGTATTCCTGAGTCTCAAAGGGCTGAGGTTTTATTACTCTTTGATGCACTCGAAAGCCTCCAACAGTGCTAGAACTGCTAAAGTACAGTGATGGTGCACCATGCAGTACCTGACCAAAAAAGACCTGTAATATATCTCCTCACTGATACTAGTATTACTATCAGGAGTTTAGAGAACAGTATGGACCAGCTATGAGCATTTTTGAAATTCACCTTGTTCCTAATGAATTTAGAAAATATCTACTACACACTTGTATTAGCTGATGATTTTCAGTGCCTATTTTGCTGTGCCATTGCTTGCATTAGCTATGGGAATCTACTCAAGGCAAAGGATACTGCATTTATTTTTCCAAGTGTAACAAAGCTATCAAATAGAGGAATCATAGGATAAAGTAATTAACAGGAGATGCACCTTCAACTTCAACTAGTACAATTCAGGTTATGTACTAGGTTTTATTTGAGCAACTGAGGTGATTTTCCATTATCTTTCTATTTACTTGTTTTCATGTAAATCTGGGATTAGCTGAGATTCTTGTATCTAAGGACTGACTGTGCTAGAGCTTTCAAAGCATAGTCATTTAATGAGACATTTATCTTAGCTATGAATTTCTTTTGCAGAAATTGTATTTGCTGCCTACATCTGAAAATAATTAACCGTCTAATATCTTTTAATATAGGGAGTGAGAATTGAGTATAAGCAAAATTACAGCCTAAAGACAGATTACAAAGATGTACATTGGTTGTAGTAAGTTACACAGAATGGTTGTTTAATATAACTGTAGTTAGTGTATTACTGCTTCTAGCAAGTTTGTCTTTAGTTACAACTATCATGTCTCTTGTTGCAGTGTGAATCTCTTTTACCCTGAGACCTAAAATAGTTTTTAAGTATTCATAGTTCTATAGTGGAATAGTTTAAAAAAGATAGTGTATTGTTTTCTGCTACCATTAATTACCAAAGGTTTATTTACAAGACAATAATTAATTATACTTCTGGGATGCTCAAGAGTCTAACATAAATCAAAGCAGACTTGATAAGAAGCGATGAAAGTCTCACATAATTAAACAGGGCACTAGAGACCAATTGTTTATAGAATTATTTGCTTGGGCTAATTGACACTAATTATTTAATCTGATTTTCTTCTTCCCAGTAATGCTTCTACCAATTCACTGTTCTCGGCTGATGGCACAAGCATATTTCACTTTATCAAGGTGTTCTCACTGTATCAATACCAAGGTTTTTCAGCTTTTACCTTCACTAGACTATTTTTGTAGCAATGCAATAGGGAAATATGGAAACCGATGATCATTAAGTTTTGGTAATAATTTCCTAACTACACAAGATATCGAAGTGTTGCAAATGCTAAGCAAGGTAATGACTTGGTTGATGATAAAAGTTAATTCTGCAGTAGAAGCAGCCTTAGGAACACAAACATGAAACATATTTGCAAGCCAACTGACAGTATAGCTCACTTGGTACAGCTCCCTAGCTACTATAAAAATTCTAATAACAACTTTATTTCCAGGTAAGATCAGTAACATTTCCCTGATGATGCATTATCTCATATTTTATAAATATCAACATGTGGCACAAGAAACCATTCATGGAATTTTTTAATTTCTTGCAAGAAACTGAATTCAAGGCCCAGTGATGTTATTGAATCTCTGGTGCTGTTTTATTGAATCACCCCTCATGTGCTGGAGCAGAGCATCAGCATGTCATGCAGTTCTGCCATGTCCTGTACCCATGTAGAAATAGCAGCAAAACACAGAGACAACCAAATTGAATAGGCTGATCTCAACATATTATTGCGTTACATCTAGACATGCCATTTATTTTAGACTTTAGTGTTACTCGGTCAGTAACATACTTGGAACGATGTTTATGTGTATTTTTAACCTGCCTCTTTAAGGAAATGAGGCTAATGTGATACTTCTACCAGGTTGCCCAGAGACTCCCTTTACCAAAGTTTTAACTCACTGATCAATTTGAAATGGATGTAACAATGAAAGATGGCTCAATTATAGGAATTTCCAGCGAATTCATGAAAATAGGTGTTTGTGTAGAGGAAAAAAGATATGTATTAGAATCCCCACAGAGAAAATGACTGTAGTATAAATTCTATTATTAAACAACAGAGAATCCATGTGGGGTACAGCCTATGACTCATTACAGAGCTAACGTTTCTTACGCGGTAGTGAAATACACAAAGGTTTTGGTCAACCACTTGCAAGTGTCTGATTCCAAGTAGATGAGTCCTTTTCTTCTCCTTGGTGCTTAAAGTTAAACACTGGTGAGAATTTTCAGCATGTAACTGTGTAATGCTCTAAGCCAAAGGGCGACCAAGGTACACATGCAGCCCTTTCAACTGCAGCACTTCCAATTCACATGCAGTTTGAATGCTGCTTTTCTTCTCTCTATGGAGCTACACATCCACCTCTTCCCCCCATCAAAATATTTAAATAACTGAATAACTTATAAAATTGTGAGTATGATCCAGTCCTCAAAACCTTATGTCCTGCTCTGGTCCTACACATTGTAGAGCCAGAATTAGCTTTGCATTCTAACACTAGTAATTCAGATATCTTGATTATGATTGCTGTGATTATTATTCTGACAGAACAGATAATATCCTCCTCCAAGGACCTCTGCATTTTGCATTTTCAAATTACTTTTCAGGCTCTACTTCTGACTATAGCAAGAGTTCAACAAGTGATAGCAGGTCAGGGTTGTGAAGTAACACATTCAATGCTTCAGAGTGAGTGACTCAGGGAATATGAGTTACTGGTTGCTGCTGGAAGTAACTGCACAGGTCATGGATTACCCAGGGCATTGATATTAGAAACAATATGTCACCTAGCTATGTCCTGACCATGTCATTACAAATATCTATTACTAATTGGTTTTTATTAATTTACTTCAAACCAAAATCATAATTTATCATTTGGTTTTCCCATCTTGAGACATATATGTAAGAACCCACATCCTACAAAATCTCCGGTCCATGTTACCACTGTGATTTTTAATTTAATTTTATAAGTACCTTGGGATACTTGGATAAAAATTGCTCTAGTGTATAAAGCTATATGCATGGAAATATGAACAATAACAAGAAGTTTTTAGCAAAAATCATAAGTAGTGAATAGTGCCTAATAAGGAAGGCATGAAAACTGGCTATTTTCTTACATCATCTCAGAAGAAATCTGTTAAAGTGCTTGTTTAACAGAAGCCTTACACGAAAAATATACTGCATGAGATAGAAATGGTGGTAAGCGATCAAAGCACCAGAGAACCTTCATGTCTCCCCAACGAGAGCTAAATATCTGTGTGCCTGTGTGTCTGTCTGTATATAGATTCATAAATTTTGTGAATTTGCTTCTCATAGTAAGCTATAAGAATGCAACAGAAATAATTATTTTCTAGGTCCTTTTTTTGTCTTGGTACCAGTTTTAAAGTAACAAACTGATTTCATCTGAGTTTGTTTGCATGCACTTTGTAGGGGAGATATAATAAGTCTGTTAAAAATTTACTTTTAATAGGCAAGGTAAAAGATGTTTTAGTGTTGGAATCTAATTATCGGTGCATAAATGCATCTTGTATAGAGAGGCAATAGAACAGTATGGTTTTGAGAATATCTCAGACCTGTGCTTCAAAATTGAGAGAAAGCTATTACATTTTAAATAATTCTTACTCCTTTAAATGGAGAAACTGAAACTGTGAGGAAAAAATATAAAAAGATGAAAACTATAATATAAAAATATGCATGTGTAAGCATCTGAAAGTGAAAGAAGAGTTTAGGGCTAAAATATAAAAAACAGGTTTATCAGAGAGTATGTCTATATCCGTATTTTATTACTGCAGCTATGAGTATAATATAGAGAAAGGAGTTTTTAGATGGTTTTCCAAAATAATCAGGCAAGCTCATATTTAGGTATTTCAGATACATGTCAGGACTTTTTGAAAGTACCCTGTCTTCATTAGCCTAATTCTAAGACAAAGAGCTCTACATAGTCCCAGATTCAAGGGAATTCAAGGAATTAGAGGTGTTGACTTTCATCTTTATCCCCCTAATTGTCTGGGGTGCCAGGGTTGGGGTGCACCTTTTCCATGCCCAGGACATGCAGCTGCAGTTGGAGAACGGGAGCTCAGCCTTGCAGGGACTGCAGTGTGTCCTGGGAGAGGCACAGAACAGCCACAGCTTGCTCTGTGCCTGAGCACAGGTGCGTATGCCCCACTCACCTCCTTGCTAAGGCTCATCAGGAAGGTGTCTGTATGGACACATCCTTATATTAGCTGTGGGTGGGTCTCACAAATACTAAAACTCAGTGGGAAGACACAGAGTTTTTGATGTGAACATTATGTAAATGTTCATAACCCCACAGTCATTGTATTGCATCTAGAGCACAAGGTATTTTGTTTCTAACCTCTGGAAATATACAGCAAGGCTTTGCCCAGCCTAGGTGTTTTATGGGTTTCAAATCCAGGTTCACCCAGGTTCAGACTTCTGTGTGTCCACAGGTAGGTTCAACAACGTGATTTAGACTTTGTTTAAAGCTGCTGTGGCGGCCAGCAAAGCTGGAATTGGACAGTCCTTCCAAGTATTTCCTGGGAGCAATCCAACAAACTAGATGCACCAAAGACAACTTGTAGGCTTAGAAGCTGCAAGGGGATTAAATTCACTGGTAGCTGTTGTGTGTTTGCCAGCACAATGGGAACACCAGGCTCCGAGCCTTTATTGGGTTCTTCCCGTAACAGAAAGATCAAGTTCAGAGGTTTTCAACTTACACGAGAATTTTCCTAGGCCAGAAACTCATCTGCTTATACCATCTCTAAAAAACCTATATGTATTTCTCACTGATCATAACATGCCTCACTGCTTTGTCTTTGATAAACAACTGATTTTTGTGAACTTTTATGGTCTCTCATCCTCTTGTCTACTTGGGAATTATGCCTCATCGTGTTAAAACACAATTTTTTTTTTAAAGCACTAGTTTTGTCACAAGGATGCACAGCAGAAGAAACATCTGCTGCTGAAAAGGGATGGAAACCTAGCTGAGTTTATGGCCATTGAAAAGGATGTTCACCATTCCCATCTTCCCTTCTTCCCATTTTCCCTTCTTTTTGGGTAAATTGAACTTATCCAAAAAATAAAACTCATATTCCCTCAAATACGAGTCTTAGTACTCATGACTCACTGACTCCAGTACCTGATTGACTGATAACTTTTTGTTCGCAATTTGTACTTCCTACAGCCCTGGAGTTCTCTGTTCAAATATACCACCTCTGGTACACACATAATGAAATACATGTATGGGGAGTTTTTCAGTACAATAAAACCTGTGATGAAGGAGTTATCAGACATTTTTTTCATGCTGAGGTCAATAGAAATTTGTATTCTGTGTAAATTTTATGAAAAACAACCACTGCTGTATGCTAAGATGCTGCAACTATACTTCAGGATCAAGGATACAAGAGAACAATTTCTTTTTCCTCTCTTACATTGAGCCTGGTAATCAATGGGAAGCAAAGCAGAATCAATATTAATTGATCAGTTAGGTTTTTAAATAATTGGCATTCACTCCATTCACTAGACAAAATAACAACTGGCTTTTAGGGTTTACCCTTTTCCAGCTCTTTTATTCAAGTTCATGTAGTGGCTGCTGTGGTGCAGGAGATGCACCAGGGCAGGTGGCACAGCCCCCCCCCCACATTCCTGGTGCTGCAAACAGAACTCAGACAGGTGGAACAGTGCAGTGCAGCACCAGGAAGTGTTTTCAGAGTGCTCTGCTCCTTGCTGGGCAGTGGCCAGGCTCACCTTCAGGTGTTGTAGGTTTTTTTTCCTTTGATTTGCTCCTAGTAATTCCAGCACTGCAATGAAGCCAGCCTGGCAGTAGCACCAGGCCTGCTGTGAGTTCAGGGGACAAATATGCCAGCAATGACACAGCAGTTTATCTCACACAATCTACATTTTTGTAGAATCCTTCAGAGCACACTAAAGGTTAGATAACAGCAGAATATAGTTTATTGGTGTAAAAATATGGACCAAGTAGCACTGGAGGTACACATACATGTTTTGCAAGGACCAGAGGAGGCATTGATGACATTTTGTGCTCTATAAACCTCTCTTCAGGCTTCTGGGGATGGATTTGGACACAGGTACATCCTGGCCTCTCTCTGCCTACAATCACTATAGAGACGTTCATTCAGCATTGAATTGGGTAAAATTGTTGGTATATTTTTTCAAATAACATCTCCTTTTAGGTGACCTTCAATCCGTCAGCTAATCAGGGTGAATTTGTATCTTCTGAAACTCAACCCTTTGGCTGTGAGTGCTGCATGCTTTCCATAGATATGCCTGTTTGGTTTCCCCGGTCTTACGTGACAGCCAGCTGGGATTTCTAAACTGATCATCGTAAGATCTTTCTAGGATCTGGTCCTTCATCTCTCTCTCTTTTGACTTCCCAATTCTGAGGCAGTTAGAAAACCTCTGCTCTACAGAAGTGGTGTGACAAACACATTGCAGATTGTGTGGTGCTCAGGTTTATCCGTGTCTCTGATCTATTACTGGCAGCATGCAGCTTTGGGGATTCTTCATGCCATTACCTCTTAGAGAGCACAAAGAAGAGTAGCTATGGACGACCTGAAGTCTGCCACTCCACTCAGCTCTGCTGTAAAGCTCAAGTGGTTACTGGCTGCTTATTTACCCAAGAAAATGGAAAAACGTATACCTGAGACGTAATATTGGCAAGAAAGCATTTCAGAACTTGTGTTATGGAAAGCGGTTTTTAATTGACTATCTGATACCATGCCTGAATTTATGTTGTTCGGTACCCATTGTGCATGCCATTTTTTTATTCTATTAATATGACTGAAGCATTTTGATCACCTATCCTTAGTGCTTAATCAAACTCTATTATCCTGCTGACCATAAACTAGCCAACAGAAAGTTACTGCCTCAAAATGTTACTACCCATGGGCCAGACTTAAATAAGGCAAGTAATGGCCTTTTTCTTGGGTGTGATAGAAACCTCTGTTTCCTGCAACCAAAATATTTTTATACTTTGCTATCAAGTTTCATTGAAGCTTTGTCTACTTTTATGTAAAGTATACTGATTTATTAGAAAGCTCACTCCACAGTAAACTGATAATTGGATGCTGTTGAAAGAATGAGTTTCATTGATCTAGTCAATGACCACAGACATTACTGAAGTAAACCTCTTAACAGTGCTGGGGTGTATTTTGGCCACAATCAATTTTTGTGAATCTTCCCTTGTAGTATTTTGTTTTATTTGACACTATCTGCATTGATCTAAACCTGGAGCACATTTAATGTGTAATATTTATCTTGACAGAAAGTTTCATTACTTTTCAGTCAACACAAACTTCTCATTCTTTATTATAGATTAAAAATCTGCTGTGACAATCTGTGCAAGTAACCTGTAGATACCTGTTGCATCAGTATGCCTGTGCCAGAGACAGAAAAATGATTGTAGTTGTAGAGCTGGGCTTCAAATAAATGAGACATTGCACTTGCTGATGTTGAACAGAATATTTTTTAATATCTGGTGTGAGGAAGATGCCAAATATAAAGATTCACTTCTGTATTTGCTGTTGTTATTTTAATTGTTGATTTTTTAACAGAGCCTGATTCCTCACTCTCCTCACAGCACATTCATGGCTCAACACAAATGCAGCCATTTTAGTGTTAAACTCCATGAACTCATTGACAGGATGAACCCAAAGGCAAGAGATGATCCACAGAAAGACAGGAACATGAGAAAAGCCTTTCTTACATTTTTGGAAGTGTTTGAGTGTTAATGTTTTAAGGTGGATCATCAGAATGTTTTAACTACGGTTAATGCTTAGAAATCCTAGAATTATAGTTTAATTTTAAACTAAAACCTCATTCATACTAATGTTTATAAAACAAGACAAACCTGTGTGCTTCAGATGAGATGTTTAAGTTACTATCACCTTTAGGGATGCTTGCCCTCAGTGTGGAAGCATCAGTTTTGCAGGCAAGCTCTTAAGATTTTGTATAAATAATATTCAAAATGTTATTGTGATGAACTAGATATACTTTCTGAGTTCCTTGATTTTCTTTATGTTGCATAACTCAGTAAGCAAATTAATAAGAATTAATAAGTGGTGAATAAGGCTTAGTCATATCCTGATAGAGATCTGGTTCAAATTTTTTAACCAGATGCACACTACTAGTTTGTGTTTGTTTCGCTTCTGGTGGTAGCTGCTTCTCATCTTTACTCTTGGCTGGTGAACAAGCATGGGTTTTTGTAAATAGTTTCATTTGCACGAAACTCACTTCTGGAAAAAATCAATTGTCTTTAGGGTTTATAAACCCCTCTTTTTTATAAAATGCAAATTCAGAAATATCTTTGATTAGACACCCAGTGCTGTATTTTTGTATTTTTAAAATACCAGAGAGATGAAATATTTCCAGGTTAGAAGTTCCAAGATTAAGGTAAGTGCTCTACTATCTAAAGACAATAACTCAGTGACATGAGAAGTTTTAAATGTCTTTCCTAGGTAGTCTGAATTACAATTATTTCTGGAGAGAATTGCTGCCATCTTGTTCTTGCTGATTTATGGGCTGACTCTGAAGGTGAACATCAGGCTGGCATGGGTTGTTTTTTTTGTTTTGTTCCGGTTTTGTTTGTTTTTTTTTAAAAAAAGCTAAACCCAATTGTTTAAAGGACCTAAAGCCCTGTAAACAGAGACCTGAACATTGCAATGCAAGTGAAAATGACTTTGACTGATGCTGAAAATCTGTATGAGAACCTGCTTTATATGTCTAGGAGGTTTTACAGGTGGGGAAATCCAGCCCTCTCTGAAGAATGACAGTGCTTTGCATAAGCAGGATCACTCCGAACCTCTTTGAGACCTTTCTGGGACTCATTTGTTTGAGCACAGCAGCTAAAGCTGCTGACTCTGAATTCCTAACCCTGCCTACATTGGCACAAAATGAGACCTATTTCATTCTCCATGTTTGGCAGTGGTGAAAGAAAACTTCTGAAAAAACCTAAAATATTTATAGGATTTAAAGTTCTTTTTCTGTGTAAAGGGCAACTGAAAGAGAGCAGAATAAAGCAATGCTCTAACTTTCTTACATTCCAAAAGCAAAATTAATAAAAGAGGTCATCAAGTGGTTGTTCTAGCCGTCTACAGAAAGGAGATAATCAAAGGACGCACAAATGCCTATTCAATGGGAGGGGACTTTGCAAGAGATTTGATAGTGGAGAAGTTAATTTCCCTGGTGACCTAAGTGAGATAACATAGTTTTATCTTCTTCAGAAAATTAAGGGTAAATTATCTGGTTCAATAACTCTCACTAACTACATTTAGATAAGTATTTTTTGTGTTTATTAATTTGTTTATTTCCTATAATACTACTAGTCATCTAATGAAGATAAGAATTTAGATGGAAGTCAACAAACTTCCCTTTAAGCGCCTGGCTCATTTCAAGCACTGAGAATAAATTAAATTATAAAGCACACTGTCTTGTTTGATTAGGAGACCAAAATTAGTTGTCGTGGAAATGTTTCAAATTGTAGGAAGCAGCTTTCATTCTCTGTGCAAAGATGTAGACATGTATGTGCAGTGAATGGTCTAAAATTTCATTGCACTGTTATCTTTAAGGAAAGGGAGGACTGAAAAGGCACATGTTTCACAAGTAAGACTGTAAATGTCTTATAATGAAAGAAACACAATTCACTTCTGGGAAAGAATAGAGATAGAATAGCTGCAGTTATACAGGGTAACAATTTATCTTACTGCAGCGAGATATCTGAAATTTCACACAGTAGAAATGGGAGAATTTTCCACTTTCCTTTTGAATTCTGTATAGAATAAATATCTATTCATTATCTTGTATCTGTATGCACACACGGTGAACTCCGAAGCCTGACTGCCAGAGAGGAAGAGATTAGTCTGTGTCTGTTAAACAGTGGAGTCCTCTAAGTGCTTTCATGTTCTTAAAAGCTCAATCTGCCCTTGTATATGCAATCTGCAGTGTGGTGTATCATCAAGAGAAAAGCTACTGAGTTTGTGCATGCATGTGTAGTAATTGATTTTTTCTGAGGTACTTGCCTGGATGCAGTATTGCATATTTTGAGGGTAAGATCAAATCATAGTTTTGAGGAATAAGCCACTGCAAATATGGTAGTGAAAACAGCAGCACAAGTGGCAATCAGATTTGGAATGCAGACATCTTAAATCAGTGCCCTTTGCAAGAAATCAAGATAAATTTCAGTGATGGCAAGGTCTGGAAAAACAACTGTGCCAGAAAACAAAAAAACCTGTGTGTCTTTTTGTCTTTAACAGTATGATAGCGCTCAGAGTGAAACCCTGGCCTCACCAGAGAGAGGGCTTCTTAGGACCTTGCCGGAATTTGATTGCTTACTGCATCTCTGTCAGAATGACCCACCGTGAAGCTACCACTAGGACCCATAACTTCAAACAGTGAAAATACTCCATTAAGATTTGACAGATTAGGGAAATGCAAACATTTGCATTGAGCAGATGACGTATGAGAAGAAGCTGAGAGAGCTGCATTTCTGCAGCCTGGAAAAGAGATGGCTAAAGAGAGATCAATTTTCTGTCTTCATCTCTGTTATAGAAAAGACAGAGCCAGACTCTTCTTGCAGCTGCACAGCAGAACAAGAGGCAGTGGGCCCAAGTTGAAACAAGGGAAATTCATCTGAAGAAAAGTGATTCTTCCTGGGGAGGGAGGTTGGTTTAACACTGGAAAGGCTGCCCAGAAAGGCTGTGCAATCTCCACCCTTTGAGTTACGAAAAACTCAGCTGGACGAGACCCTAGGAAACCAGTCTAGCTTTGAAGTTAGCCCTGCTTTGAGCAATGTGTGAACCCAAAGGCCTTCTATGTCCCTTCTAACATAACCTACACTGTCATTAAAAAAAAAAAAGGAAAAAAGAAGAAAAAGGAAAAAAAAAGCAAATGTAGAAATTTTTGCTTGGCTGGTTAAATGCTCCCTGAAAATGAGGATATGTTTACATCAACAGTGTTTGCTCTTGGGGGCAGGAATTCACTTTTCACTTCTGTTTGGGGAGGATCAGTAGCAGTGGGATTTCTATCCTTGACTAGTGCTTTTCTAAGCACCTTGTCGTAGTTTAAGCCCAGCTGGAAATGAAGCACCCTGCAGCTGCTCGCTCAAACCCCCCACTAATCTCTCCCAAAACCTGGTGGAATGGGGAGGAGAATCAAAGCAAAATTTGTAGGTTGAGATAAGAACAGTTTAATAATTGAAAATAAAGTAAAATACGGTAATAATGGTAAATTATAATAATAATAATGGTAATAAAAAAGGAAACCCAAGCGATGCACAATACAATTGCTTACTACCTGATGACTGATGCCAGACCCCCCTTTCTGAACCCAGAAAGGTTACTCTTCCTTCTTTGTCCCTCCACTTTATGTACAGAGCATGATGTCTCATGGTCTGGAATATTCCTCTGGTCAGTTTGGGTCACCTGTCTCAGCTGTGTCTCCTCCTAACCTCCCATGCACCCCCAAAGTCCTTTCCAGCGTGGCAGTACAAAAAGCAGAGCCTTGGCTCTGTGTAAGCCCAGCTCAGCGATAACAAAAACATCTCTGTATTATCAACACTGTTCAAAACATAGCCCCATAGCAGCCACTGCAGAGACAATTTATTCTACCAGCCAAAACCAGCACATTATGCAAATACCAGAAAAGAAGGGTGGCTCCATCAGAAGAAATAAAATAATGAGGGTAAAGTTTAGCAAATATCTAAACTGTAGGAGATCTGATAATAAAAACAGCGATTCTATCAAAGCCATGCCCTTAGATGGAGAAGGAAGTAAACTGACAAATCAAAAGATTGTGCTTTTTCAGACACAGGACCAATCATGTGATGAGTCTGCGACTGTCTTGGATGGAGAACGAATGTGCTGACTGGACTGTGACAGGCAGTCTGGATGTCTGGTGATGTGCTTTGACATCTTCTTTGTGATTTTGGTAGTGTAGATGGCTTTGATCAAAGCATATGGCCCTCCCATGCGTCTTCAAAAGCAGTGGGGATTGTCCCAGTTAAAATTTGGTTACTCTTGGAGTAAGGGAATGCTTGCTATGGAAACACGGCTAAGTGTTATCCATCTCACTACCAAACAAGTATCCTTGCCTGAGGAGAAGTGACAGATGGCTTACCATGCGTAACCCTGTAATTCACAACCTGCTTTATGTGGATCTCCTGGCTATTGCTTTCTTCTCTCCCTCATTTCCATTTCCATTCCCTCTCCCACCATTCCTTGGGCTTTTGCCATCACCCTCCCACTCTCTCCCCATTCCTATATTGTTGCCTCTCCCACAGCACTGTTTCTGCTCCCTCCCTGCACTTTTCTTGTAGGCACAAACTGAACTGCAGGTCTGAGGGGATGTCTGCCAGCACAAGGCAGTAGGGAAAACCACTGTGGTGCTGCTCTTCTTTATCCACATTCTCATTAGTGTTACGTATCTCAGCTCCTGGAAAGTGCTCTTATAACTTGTCTGATACGTGAAAATATTTCACCTCAAAACTTTTCAATTATTTTGTTTAAATGACAAGGGAGACAGAATGTGTAAAGTGCTTACTTTGTTTACACTGGACTCTCTGTGACAAGTTTCACCCAGTTCATCAGCTGTGAATAATTTTGTTTGCTGCAATGCAAAGTGTAACTGGGCGTATTTGCGAGTTAGAGTGTTGGAGGACATTTCAGAGGAAAAATCAGGTTTGGATACACACAAAATCCTTCTGAATCTATATCCAAATGTTAAACTTCTCAAATTCATTAAAACTTGCTCAATTCTTGCATCATTTAGTTGCAGTGGATGTCAGAAGTACTGAAGATGAAACACCAGATAAATGAATCATTTGTCACTTCTGGGGTGACAGGAAGGAAGAAGTACAATCTCTCCCTCTCTTCTTGAATCTTCCCACCTAAGAGATATAGGTCACAAAGGTTACATAAAGTTCAAAGCAGATGTGTCTAAACTGGATTTCTTGAGAGCAAATCACATTCAAATTGCGCAATTCCCAGTTGGAGTGCTTTACACCTGCTTTCACTAATTACTTCCGTGACAGTTACTGTCATTTTTGCTTCTGCTTGCTTGTGAATGGCCTGGTAGGTTGGCGTGTGCGTTTCTGGACAGGGGCAGCAGCACATTTCAATGGGTGCTGGCAGCATCTTAGATATTTTGCCACTCAGTCCAGTGGTAAATGTGAAATTCAGAGGGGGCCGTGGCCTGCTGCCATTTGCAAGCTGTAAAGACAAGGGATGTTGCAAAAGAACACGTGTTCTGTGCAGAGGCTCAGACTGTAAAATAAGTTTAGGAGAAAGTGCAGTTTTACTTTTCAGTTCCCCTTGTGACACACAGTGAGCAGAAATCTTTGGTCTTTTGAAAGACTCCTGTTTGCCTTTCTCCTTAAATAGCCCTGCAAGGAAATAGAAACTGAAATAGACTGATTCTATTACACACACTGGAAGATCTGTGCAAGTTTCCCTTAAACTGTAAGAAGTTTTAATTTTGTGAACTGAAGGAATTCTGTACTTGAAGACTTCAGGGTGTGAGATCATTTGAAAAATTAGCTGCCAATAATCAAAACTAAAAGTAAGCTTTGAACCAAAGTGCTCACTATTTTTTTGTTTTAAATGAAAGCAGATGTTGCCCAAAACTTGCCCAGTATGTGGTAAGCTTTGTATGTACCTTGCAGTCAGATATTTTACCAATAGTAACCCAGAAACATTAACAAAATAGCAAATAGAAAATGTTGGTAGTGATTTAAAGACACATATGATTACAATACATATGGAGAGAGCGAAGGGTAAAAACCTCTCATGGTTTATATTGCTCTAGTTGCCAGATTGCACCTTTTTTTTTTTAGATGAGGTCCGCAGATCAGGTGTAATTGCTCAAAATGTGTAAAATTTCTTTAACAATTTAAATCTTAAATAAAATCTTAAGTAGAATCTTAATAAAATCAAGCCAATCTTAAAACAAACAAAGAAACAAAAATCCAAACAACTTTGACCAAAGTAATTAGTTTTTATTTCAGCTATTTATAACTTGTCTTCTCAAGGAAAAACTAGATTTTTTTTTTAGTTGATGAAGTTGAAACCTGTTGCTAAATAGAGAAAAAAGTTCTTACGGTATTTGTGAGGAGGTTTTGGGTGTTGGGGAAGTTTGTTTGCTTGGCTAATCATAAGGATGAATTAGAGATTTAGGAACCATCCCTGGAGAAAAGTTTAGGCTAACATTTCAGAGAAGATATATTTTGGGGGAAAAATTCTCTTATCTCTGCTGTGTGAAAAGATCTAATGGTTCAGTTGGACTATTAATAAGAGAAAGACCCAAGAAGCTGAAGAGTAAGACTTTCTAAATTACCTGAAATTACTTCTTTAAGCGTTTATGTAAAGGAAGGGAGAGGAGGACAGAGTGACAAAGTACAGTGTGGCTTGTAGAAAAGAAGCAACATGTTATGGAGTTGAGTAAGACAAAGCAGGATGGTGAAGGTCAGCCTGTGGCTAGAAGTAAAGAGGAAGCATTAAAATGAAATTCTGCTGAAGAATAAGATGAGAAGGAGCATTTGAAAGGAAAGAATTAAAGAACATGGAGTGCTGGTGCCATAGAAGGCACCTCTATCTGAATGCTTTTAGCTGGAAAAGCAAAATTTTGCTTTTAGGAAAATCATGGTTTCTGATTAGTCAGTGGCAACACAAGATATAGCAATGAAGAAAGCAATGATAAAAAGCATATTGTATCCAGTTTGTATAAATTGTTGCAGGTGAAATTTGATTCAAGTGATGGTTATTCTGGCAGCCAGGTGCCATGAAGTAGAGTTTGCTATCAAGGATCTGGGTTCTCCAGGGAGAAGCAGGAGCTGATACCATTAACAAAATTTCAGGAACAATTTGTGGAAGATTTCTTCTTGATAATAAAAACCCAGAGTTGTGTGTCAGGTATTTTGGAAAAGGCCATACTTCAGGTTATGTGTTTGCGGAAGGAATTGCGGTTTAGAAGCATTTAGTGCCACTGTAGGGAAAGACATCTATACTAGGTCTTGTAAAGTAACTAGCCACTGTTTGGTAAAGAAAAAGATACAAAGTGTGACTGGTGGTGTTTTTCTGAGGCTAAATTATGATTTCTTTTCAACTCTATGTTCAGTACTTGGCCCTAATACTTAGCATACGTAACACTGCCATAATAATGTTCTTCCTGGGCTATTCTTGTCTGCAACTTGGTCAGAGTGAACTGGCAAGAACTTTTAGTGTATGTAAACGAAGGGACTACGTGTTTATTTCTCAGAAAATATTTTATTATGGGTGGCTTCCTTGTAAAGTAATTTTTATTTGCCATTTTAACTCCAAAACATCTTCATATTTGCCATCAGTTTTTAAACTGAAATAGTTCTAGTTCTAGATACTCTATCAGAAAGAAACAAGTTTTTGTGGTTTAAAAAAAAAATTAAAAAATCTTTCCAGAGTCAAAGTTTATAGGACTATCAATGTAAATTAAACTTTATACATATATATTTAAGCAATAATAAAGGTAAGAATTTCAGCAGTAATTCTTGTTGCCTTGTTAGTAGATGAATTCTTGCACAATTTATTGAAAGTGATTCTATACCAGGAACCATTTTTTGAAATATATTGCATAAAAATAATCCTCCTCTTTGAACAGCAGGAAGGATTCATCTCCAGAAATGTTTGCCAGGACTGTGCATGTGTTGAAATTTGTCACAGAAGAGATCAATAAGTGGGCACTGCTTGAAAAGTAAATCACCTGGGGAGAGCCAGGGAATTGTCATTGTAGTGGAAGTATCTCAGGAGAAAGAGGTATCTGTCCCTGTTCATTAGAAAGGAAAATGAAGAGGGACGGAGGGAATGAGGAGGGTGGATTGACTAATATAAAGAATAACTGTGGGGGGTTAACTCTTCCTGTTTGTGCTGTCAGAACTCGTGCTTTGAGTTAATTGATGTCTTTGGGGACCCCAGAAGGAGGCAACAAATTGTCTCCTCGTTGTACCAAATTCACTGAGTTGACAAAGTGGTCTGTTCAAATGCAGAGGCAGAACATTAAATGAAGCTAAAAAAAGATATCTGCATTTGTAGCAAATGCACTGCATTAGAATTTGAGGAAATGTAGAGAGCAGTGAAAGGTAAAAATTGCTCATATTATTCCAAGGAATTATGTATGAATACAGCTAAGAAGATCAGAATAAACCCAGCCAATAAACAACCACTGAGATCCCCTACTCAAAGCCTATTTAAAAACAACAGGGCTTATTCTGTTAATTTCAGTGGAATTTGCACTGGGGAACTGTATTGGTGGGAGGGGGGAAGACCTCTTACATATCATGAACGAACGCCTTCCATTCTGGGCAGTATACCCAGCAGATTCAAGAAACCAAATTTTCTTTTTATCTTGTTACTCTATTTTGTTATCTTTAGGGAAAGACTGAGTAGCATGTAAAGGTGGAAAGGCATTGAAATCACATCTGTGAAATCTAGTGGAATCTAACTTATTGAAAGTAGCTGGGATTATCAATTTTATCTGGATTTTCAGAGAATTTAATTTTAAAAATGTTTGATATTCATAACTTCTTTGGAGTTTGTGTGTGTGAAACTGCACATGCAATAAAACATTTTATGACTGCCGGGCAATAAAATTCCACTGGTTCTATACAAATGTAGTGTTTGGTGAAATACAGCCTGTGGAGAGCAGGAAATCCCAAAGACATGCAACTTTACAGCCGTAGAACTAGCATAACAAAGGCTAATAAATGGAACTAATTCTCAGAGTCTCAAGACATTGTCCAAAATGGGAGGTTGATTTCTGAAACTTGAACAACATCACAGAAAGAATACTGTTCTTCAGCAGTGACTTTGTTAACCATGACTCTGCCCTTGTGTTTCCTACATTCTTTTTACTCTCCAGCTTCTTCAACATGTGAGACAAGGCTCTGATTGACAACAGCTTTATTCACGGCACAGCCCCTGGAGAAGGTTCACCCTGCAAGTTACATTCACACTCTGCATGATGAGAAAGGAGTTTACTGTAATGTGATTGTATTTAAATACCTCCAAGATGTTTATGGAAAATAATGCCTTAAGATGATTTATGATGGCTGAAGCCCATGGTCCAGCAGGTTTCTTGCAGTTCCTGCAAGTCTTTAAGCCTACATCATAACTCAGGCACACTATGCTGTCTGTTCCAAAATCTGCTAAGTTTTAAGTATTTGTTCTTTAGAATCTTGTTATGGGAAGCGTATCAACAACAAACGGTGCTTGTGTCTGTAACAAGAATTCCACATGGACACTTACTTTTGAGTTCTGTTTTCTTGAGCACTTGGTGAGCAGCTAGCTATGCTCTGTCTTGATGATTTTGTCGTTAGTTAAGAATTTCTAATGAAACTAGAAGGAGTACTTCTTTCATTTTATATTTGACAACCTGAAGCCTTTCAGAGAATCAGGTACAAAAGTGTTTTCTGAAAAATAGAGAGTAAATTTAGCAATCTTTTTTTCTTTTTTCTCATACACATCCAGAGTAAAAGAAGCAGATATCCTATGTGGGTTTTGTATTACTGACACAGCCTGAGAATAAAGCTTTTGCATGAATTCACCTTGTAAAAGTCATTATAAAAGAAAGTGTCTGTGTATAGACTATTGAAGACAAGGACTTTATCTGAGCACTGCTGATATCTCTGCTGATAAACTGACATTGCATTTCTTGCTACCACTTTCTCTTAGGAGCCATAATAGACCTGTACAATCACTAGAGAATAAAAACATCAGATAAACAGTTCTTAGTATCTGTGTTAAATCTCTCCCTAATTGACCAAATACATTTCAGTACTGGTTTAATTAGGTGTCTGTCCAGAGAGAATCAAATATCTATTCAAAGCCTCAAGTGGTTAAAATAGATCTAGAGGCTGGCAACCAGCAAATGCTCCTATTCACAGAAGGTGATGTGAGGTGTTGCCTGGTTTATGTTCGCTTTTTCCAAAAACTGGTACTCTCTGGCAAGCAGCAGTTATGTCTTCTCCCTCTCTGTTGTTGCCAGTGCCATATTTTATGTAAAGACAGCTATTACTGTGGTCTTTGCTTTACCAACTCAGAAACCACTAATACTTGCTTCACTGTTCAACATTTTGCATGCTCGGGGATGAGTACAGTGATAGAGGAAGAGAGACAGGAATGGCTTCTTGGGCAAAGCAAACTTGATTTAAAATGATCTTAAGCTGGTTTTGGTGGATTATACCTGGCATGGTGGAGAAATTAATAAGGTATGAGGCTCTGGTGACAGAAGTTCCACAAAATAAAACTGAGACCATGGTAAGGTGCAAGGGAAATGATTCTAGGTCTTGTCTTTTTTTGTCTACCTCCCTGCACTGCTGCCAGAGGATATTTGATTTTAGGGCTTGTTGGGTTGTCCGAACTTTATCAACATTCTCACAAGCTTCCCCCCAACAAAAAATGGCTCAACAAGCAAGCAGGAAATAAAGAAGATAAGCAACAAGAAAATGTATGTCTTTACCCTTCAAATGATAAGCCATGTTGTCCTGAATGTTTACTTTGCAACCCTGATTACTAATTGCATCTGTCTGAATGGTTGTCTGTGGGTCCATTATGCATGCTCTGCTTAATATTCTTCTGCATGTCTTTGTGAAACTATTATCCTGTAGCATTCAAGTGTGTTTCTTTCCAGCAGTGCATTAAGTAACATGACTGACGTCTGTCACATATTTGTTCTCTTCTCTCTGAAAACATACCTATGTCTTGCTCTATAAACTCCCTTCAATCAAACAACTCGTATCAAAGTTATCTTAAAAGGGAATTCATCTCTCCTACACAAGGATAGACTGACTATTAATGCAACCAACAATGATAGTGTTGTAATATCTGGAGGCTGCTTGACCTGTGAACAATTGTTGGACTTGCTGAAGGTGATGGGTGGGCTAGATTTTGGAATGAGTAGAAATGCCAAACTGTTTTGTGAAGTAAACTGTTTTAAGCAGGAGAAGCTTATGTATAAGGTTGACACCAGTCAAAGAAGTGCATGAGCTGCAGTAGAGGAATTTCTTCTCAGGCAAGTTTACTGTTGGTCCCTACACTTAACATGGAATGTGCACCACACAAAATTGTGATTTATGGGACAGTCACTCTGCATTTTATTTTCTTCTCTGGAACAGTGAGAAGGCTGTCGATGGGACTGATGGAACATGCAGGTGCTATGAATTTTATTGGTGGAGGTTTGCATAGAATTGAAGTAGAAAGCCAAGATAAGGTCAAGAAACAGGAATGGTGTTGCTACGTGGGGAAACAGAGCTCTGAGAAGGGAAACAGACTCAGGAAATGAAGATGCAGGGGTGGTGAGGAAGAGTTTGCGTATTAGACAACAAAATGCTTATTATGAAGCAGCTGAATGTGCCTCGGCTTTAAGCTGACTAGCAGTGCTGTTAAATGGCAACAGATACCAGCCACAAGTTCTATCTGTTCAGCACCCAGCTGACTCATCTTCTGGGCTACAAAAAAGAATAATGTTCATAGCTTTTTTTTGTACCTCTCTGGCAAGCCTGTCTTTCTATCCAAATATCAGCTGCCATATATATTTTGATGCCTGTGTATCGTGTCAAGGTCTGTGTTCTTGCTGTTCTCCAGTCTGCTGAGCTCCTCACTTTGTCCTTATTTTCACAGAAATGTATCAAAGAATCAAGACATGCACCCAGCTGAAAAAACTCTTACTGTTTTCTTATTTCAGCTTGTTTCCAGCCACTTTTTTCCTATGCAGCCCCTGCCAGCTGATATATACCATGACTAATGAGCTACAAAGACATGCTATGAACTTGAAGACTCCTATAATAAAAATTCAGTGGGATGAAAGGAATAGGTCACACATCTCTCATGTGAAATTCCAGCTTTTAATTCTGTGTGACTCCTTGATAGATCAATGATGGGCCTGAATTATCATTTTGGGTGGGACTGTCTAGGAGACTGGATAGCAATTCTGAGTCTACCAGCCAGTAAGGGACAGTTCACTTTGGCAATAGTATCTGTGAGCACAAGAATTAACAAGAACTGTCTCTCAGACAAAAATATTTTTTGGTGACTCTGTCTCTGATAAGAACAACTTGTTAGCAAACTTGCTTAGTGTATTTTTTAAATTTAAAATTAAATTAGTATGAAGATAATGAAATATGCATGCTTCTTGGACCTGGAGACAAGCACTAAAGATGATTTAAAGAATAATGTTTGATATAATTTAACATAATCACTGTAATTCTTTAAAAAGAAACTTAAAAAACCCAAATCCCTAAACCCCAGCACCCTAAATAGGAGGGGGAAATTTGTTGTAGGGGTTTTTTTTGTATACACACCAGTTGCATGGCTGCAGAATGGTTTGAACAGGCCTTTCTCAGGGGTAGCATCCAACAACAATAGTTACCAGTCTTCAGGGTGCTAGAGCCCTGTTTTAAAACCTCTGCTTGCTCTCACCAGAAAAACAGAGAGCTGGTTTTTTCCTTCACTGCCTTAGGACTGTTGCAGCTGTGTTAAAGGAAAACGTTTCCTAGGAAGAGTGCTTTGTGGGCTGAATGGTGAGGTACAGAATCTACTGCAGTCCCTAGTTCTGACTTTACATACGGAGACTCATTGGGACACCTTCTCTATGCTGTGACAAGCCACAGCCCAGTCCTGAGGACTTTCAGCAACTTTGTGCTCAGCCTATTGCAAAAAGTGCAAGAACACCAGCATTTGCAGGAGCTGAGGTACGTGTGCCCTGCACGTTCCCTTGCAATTCAAAGCATGAATGAAATACTCTGCTTCTCTGACACTATTATTTACAGAACTACCTCAGCAGTGTGACAATCCTGTACCACTTAAAAGTGGCCCATGCATAAAGGCTGTGTTTTGGGTCACAGATTTTATCACAGTACACCTAGTAAGCAGATTGCAGCTATGACATTTATCCCTTTGAGGCACAGAGTATGTCTTGTCTGGTGAGACTGATACTGAGGTCCCTGTGACCTACAGCCAGTCATCCATTAAATCTAATTTCCTATTAAATTAAATCAGGCCCAGTGGTCTACCTGAGTATTGACTTCGTGCTAAAAAATTTCTCAAGTATTTTTATTCCTTCGTAATTGTTTGACTGTTGCAAAGTCTGACCCAATGCGATGTAGACATCTTGCAGGATCAACCCAGAGGAATCTGATTAAATTCAACATCACTGCGTGTGTAGTCCTCCTTCTAAGACTTAGCAGTCTTCACCATAAGCTTAACTTTAGTCACAAAGCAGTTCTCGCCCCAAAGGGGCAAATTCTAAGTGACATCCCTGCTGATTAACGAGGGACACAAAATATATAGATGTATATAAGTAGAGAAATCAAATGGACACCTACTGCAAAAGCAGGCTGTTTGCATGATAAATAGTTGAATACATGAATAGCAGTAATTGCGGACTAATAGGCCTATCATAAGACTTTCAAAAAGAAGGAGATATTCTAACTCTAGCTCTAAAAAAATATAATAAATGCTATTAAGGAGAATTCTAATCTTGAAAAAATGATGTCGACTGAAGAGAGAAAGAAAGCTTTTGGGTGAATTTTGGCTTCTTTGTAGCTAGAAAATAATGCTGTATTCTGTAGCAGTACAGAAATATTTAGCAAGAAGAGCATAGGCCTTGAAATTGCTAACTGCTTCCAGCTGTCACTGATTTCAGTGGGACTGCAGAATATTCAGAAGAAAAAATTGATTTAATATCTTTCAAAAACAAAATATGTCCTGGAGAGGCTTTTCTGTTGTGCTCAGCCCAGTGATACAGGAACATAACCAAGACCTGGCTATGGTGTGTGAGAAGAATCGAATCATGTGGCTGGTTGGCAGTGCCTGTAGGGGCTGAAAATCCAGCTCGTTAGCTTTCTCTAAAGGTGTGTATGAAGAATTCTTGTTCTAGTTATGTGACTGGGAAGATAAATGACTTCTAAAACACTATCCATATTTTAAAAGCAACTCAGAGAGTGCAAATATCTTATCTGATATGTTGTTCCAGTGCATGCCTCTTAACAGTTACTATAATTTTCATGCCAGCTAAAAATACATATTAATTACTGTTGAAACTAGTGATCCCACAGTATTAATATCACTTTAAATGTTTTATAAACAGTAAGCATTCAAGTTGTTATAGAACTTCACATGAAAACAGACTTTCAGTTGTTAATATGCGTTTAAATGAACTCCTAATTCTGCATCAAAACTTGGCTTGCTGGAGGGCAGGAATACCAAGGGAACAATGGCAAACCTCAGAAGTCAAGGGAATGGAGACGATGTCATGACTCAGCTGTTCAGCCAATCAGTACCATTTAAAAAAATCAGCATATGTCCCACCTCAAGCTTCCTAATGATTCCATGTACTGTTGGAAGAGCAAATAAACACAATCACTTCTGTGACACAAAGCACATAAGGAGGGGGTGGGAAGGGGGGGAAGGGGAAAGAGGGGGAAGTTGACTTGCATAAATAGAGAAAATAAAGTCAGTAAATGAACTCCTGCCTAAGAGCTGGAGGTTCTGATCAAGAGCATGACGATCTCCCACTGAAATCTTCACCAGTCTTGTGCCAGAAAATAAGACTCTGTTCTAAATATAGTTGTCATGAGGTTAAGAGAGATCTTCAAAAGTGATTGGTAAGTTTAAGTTGCTGATAACAAAATTCCTTATAATGTTTTGATTTCAGTATAATACAGAACATATTACAGCTGTAAATTAATGTTTGTTTCATATTTTCAATTATTTTGCATTAATTATTGACACCTTTCAGAAATAATTGGGTAAAAATTGTCTATATATGCGGAATTAGATGATTTTGTAGTAGGCTGTAAGCTAAAGAAGTATTGCCCCTTTCACATTTTAGAAGCTATGGTTGTATCTGCTCTTTCTGAATTGTTCAAAGCCGAGCTGCAGAGGCAGGTGAGACTTCCTATGACAGTTGGGACTGCCAAGGACGATCTCCAATATAGGAAAATATGCATCAGACCATAGGGCTCATATTTCTTTTCACCCTTACTGCGTGGCATAATAGTACAGCATGTTACATGAATAGTCAAAACCAGTCCTTAAAGTACAGACTGACTGACAGAAACTGCACAAGAAAAGTTTACCCATGTTGTGGTTTGACACTGGCCCAATGCCAGGCACCCACAAGAGTTGCTCGCTCACCCTCCCCTGCCACAGCTGGGCAGAGGAGGGAAGGGAAAAAAAAGTTAACGCAGGCTTCATGAGTGAGATAAGGACCAGGAGAAACACGTCAAGGGCAAAACAGCCTCAACTTGAGGTTACAAGATGAAATTTATTACTAACAGAACCAAAAGAGGATAATGAGAAGTAAAATAAGCTCTTAAAATACCTTTTCCCCCCAGCCCCTCCATTTTTCCCACTGACAGTGCAGGGAGACAGGGCATGGGGGTTTGTGGGTCAGTCCATCACTGAGATTTTCTTCTGCTGCTCTGGAAGAGGAGTCCCTCCCCTGTGAGACCGTGGGGTCCCTCCCCCGGGGGACAGTTCTCTGTGAACTTCTCCAGAGTGGGGCCACTCTCAGGAGCAGCAGCCAAACCGCACCTGCTGCAACGTGAACTCCCCCCACGGGCACACAGTCCTCCCAAAACTGCTGCCCGTGGGTCTCTCTCTCCACGGGGTGCAGTCCTCCAAGGACAGGCTGCTCCCGCCTGGAGCAGGGGCCCCCTCTCTTCTCCGGGTCTCCCACTGAATCCCAGCCTCCTCCAGGCATCCACCCGGTCTGGCACGGCCACCTCCCCCACGGGCTGCGGGTGGATCTCTGCATTCCCCGTGGATCCCCCCGGGCTGCAGGGGCACAGCTGCTTCACCATGATCTTCATCACAGCCTGCAGAGGAATCTCAGCTCCGGCACCTGGAACACCTCCTGCCCCTCCTTCTCCACTGACCTTGGTGTCTCCATGTTGTTTCCCTCACATGTTCTCACCTCCTCCTCTTCTCGGACTAGAACCAAAACCTGTGACTTTGTTTTGATTTTCTTCTTCAATATGTCATCACAGTGGCATTACCAGCTTCTCTCATTGGCCCAGTTTTGGGCAGCAGCATGTCCACCTTCAGAGCCATCAGGGATTGGCTCTGCTGGACATGGTGGAAGCTTCCAGCAGCTTCTCACAGGAGCCACCTCTGTGGCCCCCTGCTACCAAAAACCAGCCTGTGCCAAACCAGTACAACCCATCACACTAGCTGCTGGTTGGTGTGTTAGAAAATCTTTCTGGGTAAATCTCATTTGCGGGTTTTGAGCCTTTACAGATTAGTTCACTCCTTTCAAAATTTTAAAAAATATACATCATACTTGGTTAATGGTTATCTAACTTCTCTGGTTGATCCATCATTTTTATTTCTTCTATATTTCTATGGATGAAAGTGTCCTGCATATACTACTTGATGTTTCTCCATCATTCTCATTAGAAAAAGTGCAATTTAAGAAAATCATCAAGCTCTTTTTAAGTAATTCTCCTTATCTGTTGTGCTTGGGCAAATAATGCACACTTTCTGTTGATCAGCTGGTACTTCAGAGTACCAGACAATTTCTTAGTATTTTACTGACATTCCAGTAGCTTTATTCCTCAGATTTCTTGCTCGTGTCTGTAATTTCTTTCACAGATTTATTGTGCTAAGGTTTTCTCCCTTTCATTAGAGTCACTTAGGCTGTTAAAGGGACACAAATTAAAGTAAAAATGTGAAGCTGATGAATATGTGAATATTGTTGCTAGGCATTACCCTTAATATTACTGTATACGAAAGTGGAGAGATGCGGTGAATAGGATACAGAGGTACTTCAAACTCATTAAACTACTGTGCAAGACTTCAAGGGTAAAATAGTTGTAGCTTACAGCTGTTAATTTTTGTTCCTTTGCGAAGCTTTATGCACAAGCACAAAGACACTGTGGTCTTGGAGTACTGTAATTGCAGATCTATTGACAGTATTTTAAAACCTCGAGGTTATTCATGCTGGCTTGCTCACCTGCAGTAAGTTCCAAAGTCCTAGAACAAGCCGAGCTAAAGCATTAATCAAAGCAGGGTGTTGTATATATGAAGCATTTTAATTCTCTGGAATAGCTCAATAAGTCTTTCCAACCAGAGATTTTATTTACTGTGTGACTGTGATCTAAGCACCAAGGACAGAAGAGTGGTTTTGTAAGCAATGCAATTTTCCTTTGGTCTGCAGATTTCTGCTGTGCTGGTGAGGGGTTACAGAGATTCTGCAGTGTGAAAGTAGTAGCAAACTTAGCTTTGATATCACACTGGGTTTACACAGATTTAAATGCTTTTGTTCATCTGTTGTGTGTTTCGTGGTGGTGTTGTCACTGTGTTCCTACACCATAATTTGATTGAGCACTGCTACTTTATCATGGAAGAAACTGTAAGGTTCAGCGATCCACTGCACCACCACTTCCATTTTCTCATTACAAAAATTGACCTTCTAGCTGTGGTTTGAAAGGGCTCAGACCACTGTCATTCAGACTTCAAGACTGGTGAGCAGTAATAATAGTATAGGAAGTAGGAGCAATAGTTAAAGCAGCCTGGCATTGTGCTCCCTTCCTGGAATCCATTTTGAATTTCACAGTACAGGCAGCGGGTGTCCTTTGCTACCTCCAGCATGCATTGTGTTTTCCTGTAATCCCCTACTTGTCATTAAATCATTTAAATGTATTAAGGCAACACACTGCGGGAACATTTTGCTGTGTTCCTTTTGCTTTGTGGGTGATTTTCCTCAACCTGCTTCAACAGCCCAGAAATAGCACAGCAAAATAAAATAAAATAAAATTTGGTGATATTTGTTTAAAACAAACTGACCAAATCTATTCCCAAGCGTGTTATACACCATGCTGCAAGACACTCCTGCATGTGCGTGCCTAAATTTGCAGATAAAAATATGGATCCTGCTACAAAAAGTCCAGCACCTCAGAGACCTTGGCCACGGGTTTGAGAGAATAACTTTACATTCCTCAGTCTGGAAATTCTTCCTTCTGTCCTTTGCAAATGTACTTGGCAGACCTTGCATATGACTGCAGTGTTCTCGGGCCATACATGGCACATGGACCTCGCTGAGTTTGCTCCCTGATATTTCACATTTTCCACTAAAGCACTGCTGCAGAATTAGGAGAATGCGTACCCTGTCCACTGCACTATAGCGACATCAGATTTGGATTGTTCTACACAGTATAACAGGTGTAGAGGCAACCCTGTATATTGTTAAAGAAGGAGTTTTGTCAGAGTTTGGGTAACAAAAATCAAGGACTTTCCACAGAATAATATTTAAAATATTTTTGGAGGAACTACTGTCATTTGACTGGAAGCAGCTGAAACATATGACTTGGTTGAAGGACCAAAGAGGGGGGGTTGCTTTGGGCCCCTTTTCCCTTTCCCTTTCCCTTTCCCTTTCCCTTTCCCTTTCCCTTTCCCTTTCCCTTTCCCTTTCCCTTTCCCTTCCCCCACTAGTTCTTTAGCCATAACCCCCATAGCTAGCAGAAGATAGAGCAGACATTTTTCATACACACTGAATGTATGCTTGTTCATAGGTGCCAAACAGGAAAGCAAAATAAGTTTTGATGTTGTCATCTAGGTTAAGCTATTGGAGTTTTTTTAAAAACCTCTTTTTTTTTGTCCTTAAAATTACTTAATAATGCACAGTAGTTAATAATAAACCAATTTTGCCAATAGTATTTTCTTTGGCAAGCTTCTTACTGAAACCTCTGATTAAATACTGTAAAATATTGTACTGTAAATAATACATCAAATGTTCAATAAAATCAAGAACTATTATTTATTCATTTTTGTTATATTTGAGGGTTGCTGGGTTTCATTATATCTGGGACATCACATTCATTGATGTTTTTCTAAAAATATTGCTTTTATAGTATGAATCCTTTGTGCAAATCCTTTCAGCACATTCTGGAAGTCCTACAGGGACAAACACCATACTAATAGAGATGGATTCAAAACAAAGCTCTGGTTCTACCAACTTTGGGGTTTCTATGACTTTAGGATCCAAATCTAGTTCAGATTTCAGTAAACTACTTCAGTAAATGATTGCTGTCTTACAATACAGCAAAAAAACCCCCAAACCACAATCAAAGCATTCAATAATTTTGCGATGGAGAGTTGCAGGCTTGGTCTATAGACTCTAGGGTTGAGCTTGGTCACCAAAGTCTAAAGTCTTCATTTTCTCAGCAGGATAGTAGCACTGTTTAAACATAGGAACTGTAAATTGAATTTAGGATAACATAAGTTCTCACAAAACTACTTCTGTTCAGCAAATATTTGCTAACAATTTTAGATTTATGATGAATTTAAGTATGTTCTCTCATGCTTTCCCAAATGTGGACCCTTGCTGCTGGTCATATATGAGTTCTTGAAATATGGGAGACTTGTACTCCCTTCCATAAATTTCCAGATGTCTAAAATAACCCTAAAACTGTAACAAGACATGCCCTAGCATATAAAACTCTGCTTTTTACTAGGAAAATTTGAGCAATGTGCCATACTTTTAACTTGTTTATTTAAACTCTCACATGGCTTGCAGTGTGACTATAATCTAGCAGTAGTTGCTATGTTCACGTGCTTTCGCCCCTCTCTTCCGATCCCTTCCACATGCCCAGTTCCAGGGACATTCTCTCACTCTGCTCCCACATCTTATCCCCTCTGTCCCTCACCAAGACAGAGGCCCCTGGCTGTGGGCCTTAAACCATAGCGCTGGAAAGTTTGCTAGGTTTTTTGGGTTTTTGTACAAGACTTCTGTGGGGCACACTTAGGTGTAGCATAGAGCCACCTGAACTAGCTGGGTGTTCTTAGGGCTGGAATAGAATCTACTATTTTGTTTACTCAGTAAAAAAGTAGAATTAATTGTATTCTCTAGAAAGGAGGTGGTAAATGTATCATGTAAGTGGATCAAGAGTATAACTTTTCAAAACATGGAGTTATTTGAATGTAAGTAATTAATTTTTGGTATCATTTAAGATGAACTATTGAAATCATCCTGCTGTATATTTTCAAAAGTAAAATAGATAATATTTGTTAAATGAAGCTGGTTGAATAGGAAAAGAATATGATCTCCTGAAGATGAACTTGATATCATAGTCATCTTTTCATAAATTCTTTTCCCTCTGGGATTATTCAAATCATCTCCAGAATTTAGAGAAAGGACTGATGAACCCAGAAGATGTCATACATTTCAACTTGAT
The DNA here is from genome assembly GCA_013398955.1 of Callaeas wilsoni. Taxonomy (NCBI): domain Eukaryota; kingdom Metazoa; phylum Chordata; class Aves; order Passeriformes; family Callaeidae; genus Callaeas; species Callaeas wilsoni. The sequence goes on from VWPU01016102.1 coordinate 43,577, forward strand.
TAAATATTCCCCTGAAACCCTTACCAGACACTAGTTGTTCTCATTTATAGTTTTGTTCATTGCCAAATTCAGATACTCAGACTCGTAAGTCAATCTTTCAAAATATTGATAAAGTTAGAAAATCTGAAAGAGCATAAGTACTTTGAACTTGCTTTCTGATTTAGAAGTTCATAGTTTGCAGTCTAATAGTGGTTTAAAATTTTCTCCACAAATATGAGAAGTAAAAATTACTTTCTGCTAGGAAAGCTTGTTTTCTTGAGAAATCATTTAACTTTGAGAGGTGAAGTTCAAGAATTGCTGGAGAAACCCAAGAGAGAAATTCTTTTGGTGGAATTACTGTTATTCTGTTTAGAAACGTTGTCATCCAGGCAAGGAGCAGCACTAATTCTTTGTGATTATTTTACTGAGTTGTCATCTAAAACAGTCTGCAATTGATGCAGTTATTGAAAAGGATTTCTGCAAATTGCTTGATTAATTCAGACTAATAAAACGCAAGTTTTTCCTAATGTTTTGCTCTGTTGTTACTGGATATTTGCAGGCTTTACAGATGACACTGTCACTTTTTCCATTGAAGATTGCCCTGCTTAAAATACTCCTGACAGGAGAAACACTGGCAGAATTTGCAATTTGCCACCTGACAAGGTTGTCAGCATCAAGGGCCTTGTCTCGGGGCCTGACATGAATGTAAGAATATTATCCAGTGAGAACTGTGAACTTTGTTGAACTGATCTATCTCCATTATATCTTGTTGAATCCCAAACTTGGCATGTTTTCTACTGAGAAAAGCAGCTAGCTTTTGCATGACTGACTGCATGTAGCATTTATCCACATCTCTTGTCTTCACTGTGGGCTGATATATCAACAAATGAATAAAGAAGTAAGAAATAAAGGCAAAAACACAATGGTCACTCTGAATTAAAGAGTCCTTCATGAACTTATATGTCTTGTGCTTTTCCTGCACCCACAACACTCTACTATGGCTAATGCTTGACTGGAATAGAGGTTGCATGTATCTGAATATTTCATGTTCAGTTGAAAGCCTGTGGAAGTTATTGGGAAGTCACCCGTGGCCTTTATTGGAATGTATTGATCCCCTTCTGATAATTGGTAAGGAATCTGGAAACAGTGGGGCAAAATCAGAGTCTCATGATATATTCATAGCCAGGTGTGAATCTGTGTGAGGATGTTTTTCTTGCTATTACTTCTTTATGTTGCTTGTTTCATCTGCTCCCCTTCAGGATATTTACAAAGAGTCACATTGGAACTGAGAGTCTTTCCCTCTGTTCATTTTGCAAACAAGAGGAAGAACATTTGAAAATGCCAACACCATTTATACCTTCAAGTCAGGCTGACCCCTGACTGGATGTTATCATTCCATGGAAATCAGTGATGTTGAAGGTACTTGCTGGCAACCCGAATTTGACTCACTTTGATATTGAGGCATCTTTTCCTCTTCCCTGAGAAATTTGTAATTTTCTTCCACCTGTAAGAAGGTTCCATTGTACTTGCTCTGGAGAACTGGGTGAATCCATGGCAAATACAGTCAGCAGCAAATGTGTTCACGTTTCACTACAAAGAACATGAACTCTTTGTACCCGACACTTTACACAATATGCTCCCTGGCTTTAAGAAAACATTGTTTAATGTTCTTACTCTAATCAGCCTTTTCTGCCTGCTCAGAGAACAGAGAAGTTCATTGTTATATGCAGCTGTCATTTGTTCCATCTCCTTGCTCTTTCTGACTTCAATATCTTTGTGGTATTTAGTGAAAGTAATTTTCAGTTAGAAATCTTCTGCCCTTTCAGTAAGTGCAAGTATAGCACTTCATCAATGGCCAAAGAATTCCAAGCTATCTGGGATGTATCAGGACAGTTGATAAAACCTCACAGAGCAACCTATGATAGTACATCCCATCATAAATAAAAAAAAACAGAAAGGGCCTTTGTCAGTGTTTATCTGTAGCGCTTTTATTCTTTGCCCTTGATTTCCTCTTCAGAAAATTGATGCACCCTTAAATTGAAGCAGGAGGCTTGACAGGTGATGGTTAGTGTGATAACTGCTCAGATTTCATCAGCCAGTGTTTTTCTGGTGGTGCAATTGTAGGAACTTTCAGCTAGATTACCTGTCATCCACTACATCAGATAAAAGAGGGCGAGTTGAAAGATGCGGTTTTGCCACTGTACCTTATAGGAAATGAAAAGTGTGGGTGAGGTAACAGTAGCTGAAAAGAAGTACAATTATTTTCTAATCAGGCTATTCCATCAAGAATGTCACTGCTGAAATTTGCAATCATTGGGCAGAATCCATTGTTAAATTTGCATTGTTAAATTCAAAGGGGGAAAAATCCTAAAAGACATAGTCATTCTTACTGTAGGTATTAGATCAAGCACTACTTTTGACTATCTGTTTAATTCTTCTGTATATGAAAAGCAAAGTACAATCTATATTTAGACAGAAGAAAATGTTCCTATTTTGAGTATATTTCTATATTCTTATTTCATTCCACTTATTCTGATGCTAGGTTGTTTTTTCTTTTTCTGAACTTCTGATAGCTCAATCACTTTGTAAAAAGTTTTACTTATTTTGTGCTCATCCAGGCAATATTTTTATTTAGCAACCAATGCATGCTGCCAGTAACTAATACTAAAAGTATATAGTTTTGTCAGTACTTCTGTACTGTAAAAAAAATTGGACATTTTTTTTACCACCTGGAACCATTGAATTTATAAAGATGACCTGAGTTTAATTAAATTTAATTGCACTTAGTAAATTTTATATTTTTAACTTTCTATACTGACTTAATTCTGTGCTTTAGCAATTACTTTCCAGTGCTGAATTTCCTAAATATAGAGCAACTTAAATATGCTTTGTGTTATCTGTGCTCTGATTTATCTTGGTTATCCTCCATAATCTATTCTTCTAGGTAGCTGAGGTCTGTTGTGAGTTTTATTTATAATGATTACATACACAAACTCTAAAAAAGAATAAAATAAAAACATAACCACCAGTTTGCTAAATATCGCTATTCCCAGTACTGCAGTTGAAAGTCTGTCAGTAATGCTATTACAAATGCATATTTTTCTGAGGATTATGCAGTTTAGCTATGAAAATTCTCTCATGGATGAGACTTGGCAGCTGAAAGTTCATCATGTGACTGCAGCAATTTGTTGCTATTGTTTTACAAAATATTCTCAATTTGTTAGAGATTTGTTGTCAAAGTTATAAGTAGAAAGAAATTTTGGAAAATGAAGAAGACTAAATCTAGTCTCATAATAATTTGTTTGTGCCCTTGTTAATAATAATTTCACATATTAAAATGATTCTGAGAGAGTTGTATTTTTATTTCTTCCCCCTAGATGGATAGCCAAGGACATTGAGAGATCAAATGGTTTGGAAAAAGCCATTGGCGGGAAGAAGTGGTGTTTTCTCTTAGGTTCTTTGTCTTTATCATCATTTCAACCTCCAAATGGTTTCTGTAAAGGAATGTTCACTCAATGTGCCATTGCTCATGCTAGAAACTGCTAAAAATATTATTCATAAAAGAAAATAAGGTGGTTTTTTACACATCCAGACTTGAAATCTACACATTTGCACTTTGGATGTGATGAATGAAGTGCCACAGTGCCTTTTAATGCAGTGATGAAGGAACTTCCTGAGAACAGCAGTTATCTCTGGCCGTTGCAGAAAGCTTCTCATGCAATCCCTTTTCAGGCATATCCAGTTCAAAGGGGTGCTTTGTATACACACAGGGAATTCTTTCTTGAGAAGCGATTGCAGCGATTCAGCGATTCAGGCAGGCAGTCAGCTGAACATAAGCTTGCACTGTAAAAAAATGATGATAAAAACTAGGAGAGGACTTGGAGAACAGATGAGAAAGGTTAAAAGTGTGGAAAGTCTGCTTGAGAGAGAGAGACAAAGGACATTCACAGAGCCAAGTCTGTCTGTTGAGGAAAAAGTTAAGAGGTCAGTTAGACACTGTTGTAGGTTTCTATACAAAGAAGAGATTTTAATAATAGGATGTTATAAACAACATTAAAACAACTTGTTATAAAGAGATTTTGTCATTTTCTTACAAAAAAAAATCTTGTCAATCTCTCTGATTTTGGAACATCAAAAATTGATTTGTTGTCCTTCATTAAAGAAAAAGGCAAAAAAATAGCTAAAACCACAGGAGATGTACAGTTTTTTTCTGTATGCAGAGTGCTTCTGCACACAGAAGATGTCTTCATGAATTTCTCTTGGCTTTTACTCCTTGAGGCACTAGAGGCAGCAGTTGGGTCCATGTTTTTCTCATCTGTATGTAAAGAAGGTGGGATCTTTCATTTTCCATACACATCCTTAATATTGTTTAGACCAGATGTAGCCATGATCCAGAACCTCAGGTACAGCAGCTGTCAGACCAGACAGGAAAACCTATTTTCCCTATACTTGACAGTAATCTTCTGTTCATTTGAAAAAATAGCAAGGTTTTCAGAGTTTTCTTTTCTGGTCGTCTGTGTATCAAATTAGCATATCCTGATCTTTTGACTCAGGATGCAAATGTCATCAATATTAGAATAGTTACCTAATTTTTCTTTTTGATTAAATCTATTTTCAGCTACTTGGAAATGTAAGGGGACAATAAAAAGTGGATAATAATATAGAGGATTTGATGCTCTGTGATAGGCATAGCTTTCCAGAAGAGTTTAAGTTCTAGAACTGAGAGTAACGTTGTCTCAGAGAAGGCAGTCCAGCTGAGACCAGGATTTGAAGATGCGTGCAGTCTTTTTAAGACAGATAAAATGTCCAAAACGGAATAAGTCAGAACCCCCACCTACAAAGATAGTGGTGATCCATGAGCTCATCTGCTGTTAAGCAGACCAAGTGGAACCATCCAGGCAGACTGCAGCTTCCAGTTCATGTTGCCTTTTCACACCTACTCCTCTCAATAAATTCAGCCACTGGAAAGGACTGCTCATTTAATCCATGTTATATTTCTATATTCTTATTATTAATAATAATGATGATGATGATGATGAACAGTGTAAGAAATACAACAAAGACACAGTACAGCTGCAGTAGCACATCCCAGTTCTGGCAAGCTTCATGTTCAGATGTCTAACTCTGAGTGCAGTGTAAGACCAAAAAAGGTAAATAGGTGGCAGGGGGAGAAGAGCAGCTGGAGATTAAGTTGTTTGAGTTTGTGGAGTGGGACAGCAACTGAACTGTTTGACTCACAGTCTATCACTGAGCACATCCAGATGTTATACCTTTCTGTTGATAAAATACCTGCTTATTAAGAAAGATATGTAACAAATAATTGATTAAAATTACTTAATTCAGTCTGTTTTTTTCTTGAGCCATCTTTTTAAATGAGATGCATGGTATAAAAAGAGAGATTTACTCACACTGATAAGATAAAGCAATCTTTCATGAACAAAAGTAGCTAGGAAAATGATAAAACAGTAGCAACACAATGAGTAGTTTGCAAGGATGCAAATAAAGCACTACTGTGCTGAGCAGCAGCATAGCAGAGCTTTTGCTGAAAGAACAGACTGGAATGCCTCCTGTTTTGCATTGTTACAGTGCAGCAGTATGTACTTATACATGCCATTAATTTATACAAGCTTTTTGGCCCCCAAAAAGCCGAATGTTAGAATAAGCTATCTACTCACCCTGTCCATAAATTGAAAAGTGTCTGAAATGATTACGTTTGATCTGAAGCCATATTCCGCTGAAAAGTCTATTGGCTTGCAAAGGCTCTCAGAGCACATTAACCACAGAGCTCTCTCCCAAGCTGGATATACTTAGCTGCCATTTCTGTGCCTCATATTTTTACTAGTTTGGTCTTAAAATAAGGTGTCATTAGGCAGAGAGTTGAGCAGCTGCATATTTTAACATTGATACAGAGGAAAAAAAAATCAAAGTGAAAACTCATGGTCAGCTGTACTGGGGGCAATCCAGGAGTGGGGGGATAGCACAGCATTTGCACTTTTATGTGAAGCATTAGAGTCTAAAACATAAAGTCCATTCTTATGTTTTCTATTCTGGAAATATTTATATCTAGTGATTTTATCAAATTTTTTGAACCAAACTATTCACTGAACAATGTTTCTTTGTACTGGGTTAAAATGCAGGGTTTGAAATGCCTGGTGGGAAAAAAACCCAAATATACATACTTGGTCGGTATTTGAAGCAAGTGTGTCACTTCAGGCATTCAGTAAGTAACAAAAATATTGTCAAAAGAAAGCATGGGACATACCATTAAGTTTTGGGTTTGAAAATTGGTTGTTGGTTGTTAGCTTCTTGCCCACAATTTACTTGATCTTATTTTTCACTGATTATATTAAGGTGATCTCAGTCATATACTGACTGCTCTCCTCTACACATGGTTGTATATAAAAACTTACTCAGATAAACCAAATTTCACAGGGAGCCTACAAGATCAGAGCTAAAGACTGAGACATCTGAATGGGCACAGAATCCAATACTGTCCTTTGGTTAAATGCTGATGAATTTCAAGAACTTGACATCAATTTTTTTTAATGCAGCAGACTGAATTCCCCAAACTGAATTCAAATCTGTTTGAAAATGCTAGATTACAACTGCAGTATTGTTGAATTTTTGTATTTTAAGCTTTTTCTCTTTTAATTGTTGCAGGAAAGTTTTCACTGAGGTCTAGAAATCTCTGCCACTAGTGTGTGGCTCACAAAATTGGGACTATTTGAATTTTTACAGCCGAATCTTCATGAGTCATTTCCAAACAATTATGACCACGTGTATTTTCTACACAAAAAATTTTCTTTTGTATGTGGGTGACTGTCTTTTGTATGTGGTCATGGAAAAATTGCCACTTTCTCCACATGAGCACACAGTGGTTAGGAAAGCAGTACAGCACAGGAATATGGCCCTGCTGTATATTCATACAGAGAGAAGCAAACAGCTTCCACTTTTCCAGAACTCAGCTTTAGATATAATGCTTTTGGTACTTCTAATTGTGGCCTAATTGGAATTTCTGCCTGTAAAGTTGACATCTAAGTTTGGAGCCTTGATTAAAAATAGCTGATGTGTGATCCTAAGCTGGTTCTATTGCTCTGTACGTGAGACTGATTCTGTTTGTGGAAGAAAGAACATTGCCTTGTAGTTCAGTGTAGGAGAATCCCAACTCACAGTTTCCATGCCATTCGGAAACCTCTTTTACAATATTTAAGTTTTTTATTATTTGTTAATATTTCCTTGTTATTAGAAATTTCATCAATTGCTAGGGAGACACAGATACACAATTTACTAAATTCTGGTCAGGGTTGTGCAACACTGGCTTGATAAAGGACCAGAGAAGGTTTGAGGTCTTGAGTAGTTTGTTAAATTTTTGTTTTTGCTAGCAGAGCTGTGTTTGTTTTGAACAGCGAGAGAATTTTGCTGCGTAGTCCTGTTAATTCTTTGCTTGAGCTATTTTTTACAATTTTATCATGAAATTGGTAGTTTAGAGTTCATATGGTTTTATTTTGACATTCTGAGTCTGTACAGATTCTACAAGGAAATGGCAGAATATAGATCCCCTACAGTAGTTCATGTTAACCGTGTGCATGCATTTGTGTTCACAGCAATAATTTTAGCTAAAGAGTCTATGCAGTCATTGAGCAGGCATATGAGCTCGCCTGTGTGTTCTTTGCCATTCTAGGCTCTTAGACATCCTTTGCAGAAAACTTTACAATTCCTAAACTAGTGTTTGACAGGATGAGCTGTAACAGGCTTCAAGATTTAACAGAGCTGCACATAAAAATTTCCTTAATCAGCCCTTATCCTATATGTCCCATTTACAGAGAAATATCTTAGAGGCTGGACATGGAAAAACTGCTACTGTCTTCACAGAGGCACATCGGTGTGGTTTGTAAAGCACTATAGCACACGACTACAGCCCTGCCATACGTTTGTGCTGAGAGGAGCAAGCAGCTTTCACTTTTCGAGACCTCCTGTGTCCCAGTGTGTCTCTGTCCCCACATACTCCTCAGTGCCTCTGTAGATGGTGTGAGGCCAGCTTGGGTGTCTCTGTACCCAGGCAGTAGGCACCCTAAATATAAGATGAGAAACAACAGATGGCTACAAACAGATGGGGGAACCTAAGTAACAATTAGATGCTATTGATCAGTATGACGACAGTTCTCACAACATAGTGATATTTTCTAGGGTTTTGTTCAGTCTGCTTTAAATGTGGTTCAAACATTCACTGCTTCTTTTAAGCCACTATTCCAGTGGTGAATTTGCTGGGGTGAAGATGGAAAGAAGAGTTAGATATATTTTGTCCTTATCCTGACCACTGGAAGGAGTGTAACACGTATTTTTACATCCTGAAATGGATTCACACAGGGTCCACAGTCCCACTCACAGCTTCAGTGAAAGAAGGTATATGTGAGGCTGGAAAAAATGAACAGCAAAAAAGCTACTGCTGAGGAGTAGATCAGATATTACCATAAAATCAGATATGTTGTTGACTTGTATCTTGTTGGTACCTTTGTCATCCTTTAGTGGAAATTAATGTACATATGTTTTTGTCCCTGAAACATAGTCTTCTCTGTGTTCAGATGATTTTGTTGCTGCCCCATAGTTCATACCCCACCATCTCATGAATACTTTTCTGGTAACATAGTGCCTATAAAATTATAAGACCTCAGCTGGTTGTCTAAGTTCTGGAAGGTTGGGGATTTTTTGGTTTTGTGGAGGTTTTTTTGTTGTTCTTAAAGTGCTCAAAAGTTTCTAATGAGTAAAGGGAAGAATAAGAGCCACCTTCCCTGACTGTCTGCAGTTAGAAAAGAGAATCCATTATGTTCTTATTATTGTTGTGATAAAGGCCAAGTATTTCCTGAAAGGAATGTTACTATTCACCGTCAGGTGTAGGATACTGCAGTGGCTGGCAGGCCTGGGCCAGCATGGTAATTCCTCTCTCTCAGCAGCACAGAAAAGGCTGACTCCTGACTTCCCATGCTCTGAAGCTGATGCATGGGCAGCACAAAATACGCTGTCGGGGTATTTTTTTTTTTCTTCTCTTCTGCCATTTTGCATTGCCAATTAATGTCTGACTCTGTCATTGAATATTCATGCTTTGGATTGTTTTTCAACAAATGTGTTGGGAATTGTGTCTTTCCAGTCCAAACCTCATTTTGTTACAGTATTTTTGCCTATGCTTTTAATATCTCAGGGTGCCTTTGTATTATTTGTCTTTGTTCTTACTGGTACTTTCAGCTCCTCCTAAATTACCATTGTTAGCTCATTATGATAGTGAATTCATTAAGATCATTACTTCTTTCAGATTTTTACTGAAGATGTTAAGAAAGACAAAACTATTCTCTCTCCATGGGTAAACCTCCTGCAACACTTCTCATCAATGCAATGCACTGCCTTTTCCTTGCAATCTCTTTCCAGTCCACCAAATCCTCTTCAGGATTATACCAATCCATTTCTAAACTCAAAGGCTGTGAGATGCAGCTTCAAGGCTATAATGAAACCCATGTAGGTTGGCTGCGTTCTTTGTGTCCCACTGCCAACAGCTTCATCCAACAAACATGTATGTGTTAGCTTGAAGCTGAGAGGATTCCTCAAGTGAATAAAATTAAACATATATATGTAAGATTAAAATCTTGGTGCTCTTTTTAATTTTCTCTCTTTTTAAAAGGATATGCAATAAGTCCAGGCTAAGGTGCTCTCAATAAATCAAAGTCAAAAGTTTCACATCCTTTAGATAGCCGGTAATTTTCGTAACATTTCTGACTGTTGGTCATTATTTTGCTTAGGTTAGATACTTATTGTTCAGATCACTCTACTGCTCTGCACCATTTTGGTAATTTTGATTCCTTACCTGGTAGATGTCATTAAAACCCAAACCCATCAGGTCTTTATTGAGAAGAAAATTCTAAATTATAACAAAGGACATTAGTATCTCTTAGCTGGTTTAAAAGCTTCAGAATTTCACAAGTAATTTATTTCAAACTCTTTATTGTTATTATTATTCATAAAAGATTTTCTCTTATTTTATATAGTAACTTTCCTTTTAAAAAAATTATTAGCAATAATCTTACTGAATCATCATTCATTTTGAATCACTAATTTTGTACCCATCTTAATTTCTGTCTCAGTTTATGTTCATGAAAGGTCTTAAAATTGTACTTGACTCTTTGGACTTTTGCTCTGCACTGGGTGTCCTTATCAATCCCAGTATTTTGACACAATCAATACCTGCTATTTATTTAAGGCTTTTGTCTTTGACTCTTAGAAACTCTTAACATCTCTTTTTTTTTTTTTTTTCAACTTTCCTTATAAAATTCACCTTAGTTATTTTCTCCTTCTATTTTTTTTTTAGACCGAGAGCTTGATATTTTTGACCAAATTCCGTACTCAGTTTCTGATTCTCCCAAAATACAGACAGATTTCAAGAGGAATGTTGGTAAGAATGGCATCATTCAAACTTTGGACTTGAAGATCCAGGAAAGGAGGATCCTTTGCCTCAGTCTTCTCTCTAAAGAACCAGACTCTGTTGCTTGCTGCCCACTTGTATTCTAACTCCATCTGTTCTGTATTGTTTATTAAAGGTTATGTTGCAAGTAGAGCCCAGATTCATGAGAACAGGGTTCAGATCTTGTCCTCCATGAGGTGTTAAATGGCAACAGTGCTGGGGTTTACAGATATATGGCCACAGGCATCTTTGACAGGCTTGATACCTTTGGTGTCTTGTGACGTTCAAATCCAACTGACTTCACTGGGAGCTGCACTCGTGCAGTGTTTAGACGCCATTATCACAAGGACAGCAGATTCTCTCCAGTTCTGTGATCTATCCCACACTGTTAGAATTTACAGGTTATGCAACATTTGTCCAAACTTTTCTAGCAGTATATAATATGTTACATCATTTGATTTTTTTCATGGTTAAAAATTGTCAAAAAACTGCAAAGACCAGGCCGTTAAAAAGAAACTATGTTAGTCAGATGATGATATTGTATCTTAAATTTAGACACAAAATGCGAGACCCTTATCTTTCGGTAAATTGACTTAGAATCGCTCATTTACCTCCAGATCTGGTCTGCGAAATTCAAATGCAAGAATAAAAATCTCACATACACTTTCCTTGGTCTCTGAAGTAATGGTCTATATGAATCCATATAACCTGTGGATATTTTACATCTGACTTTTCTATCACGTGATTTTTTTCTTATGAAGAGAAAGGAGACCATTCCCATCATTTTAGCACAGTGTATTTTATGTTTATGATTTTCTTGCAAATAAAATAAATTTTCACCATAGCTAAAAGATATTTCAGCTTTACTCCCTAGTCAGAAGGTAAACTTGTATATTTTGTTATTGATGTAACTTGAAAGATACATGTTAAGCCTTTTGTTTAAAGTACATTTGGAATTAAACAGGCCACATTCAAAGTAAATTATCTAAATAGATTTTGGAAAGAGAAAGGAGTCTGTTCATTTTAATATACCTTCAGAAATATTTTACTTCTTGATGATGACAGCAGCTCTTACTGACAACTATTAATACATTATAAACACCCCATCAGAGTTATATAAAAACATGTCAGTTTTAAAGAGAACATCTTTGACAGCAAATTTTCTGATTGTGAAACAGCTGTGCCTCCAGTACAATGCATTAAGTAGTTTATTCCTTTTAGATAGTTAAATTGTGCATGAAATGTTGCTGGCGCAAGGGCTCCAAATCTGGCCTGATTAGCGAACATCTGTTACATTGGAAAAATTCATGTCTACCCTAATTAGCTGTCAGGCTGATGTACATCAGCCCTGATGGTGAGGGATCCTGTGCTGTTTAAGTCAAACAGGTTTCTCTCCTATCCCATCACCTGCCCTTTCAAATCTCTTCCTCTGGTGTGTTGCTGTAATTAGAGATTGTTGGAAATACAATAGAGCAGGTTATGGTCAGTTATAGTCCCATCTGTGCAATTTTTTTATTCCCACAAAACTTACAAACTGACATAAAGCAGTCCTAGCAGTCAGGCTGAGGTCTATATATTCTTCTAATCCTAATCCACTCACTAAATATGAAGAATTTACATTCTGCTAAAGCCAATATTTTGGGGTGAATGAAAGATAATTAATAATGGGCCGACTAATTCTTCTTTTTTAAAAATTATCATTTTTTAAATAAGGGTATTTTGGGTTGAGTATGAAATGTGGCAAAGGATTGAAGAAATCTCATGAAAACAGTGTTCCCTGCTATTAATATTTCAGCATCTGTTTGCTGGAACAAGTATGGGCACAATACACCTCATGTAGTGTGTACATATATGCATGTATATATTTAAAGTTCCACACTAGATGGATATCCTTTAGCTTGGGGTTCCAACAATTTTTACTATATTTGCAAGGGTTTGATAATTTGTTTTTAATGATGCTTTAGTTTGTATAGATACAGAGATCTTATTACTATTAATGGTAGAAATATTCATTAAGGGTACTAAGTTTCTTTATTTTATGCAGCAGTCTTATTACATAGGTATCAGCTAAATACAAAAAGCAGTTCCTCAGATGGGTAAATTTTTGTGACTCTATTAAGGAAGGTCCACAGGCTTAACACTGATTAAGAACTTAGTCCTATTCAATGAAAATAAATTGTGTTTTCATTACTGACTTTCCCCTGTGTCCCAACAGCAAGGATTAAAGCCAAACTGAGAAAATCATATTTGTTAAATTAATTTCTTTGGCTTTTTCAGCTCTCAGTTTCCAAAACCTAGTTCAGTCCTTAGTCGAAGATCATGATTTTCTTCATCCCCAAATGTTTTCAGGCATGAAAAAACAAAGTATTAAAATATGTAATAGATTGATTACTGTCAGAGTAATTCATCCTCAGTTGTATAATTTCGGATTAACTCCTTTAATTTCAATTGTGAATTTTTAGACTGTTGCCTGACTAGCAACTGGTCCATAAGGATTATTTTTAAATATTGTAAAAGGAATTATCTTCTTTTTTTATGTGGTCATGTGCAGGGGGCTGGAAGGTGAAAATTCAATGTTGCATAACTTCTAACCAGCCATCTCTGTGGGGCAGAAATGCATCATCACCTCTCACTCCTGTATCCTCTGGAAAAAAAAGAAAAATCTCTGCTCCTTTGCACCAAAAGAATTGGTGTGGAGGCCTTCAGCTTGATTCCTGAGTTTACTGGCAGTACAGATCTTCTCTTGTCTCTCCCTTCTTGGTTTGTCTTAGAGCCCCAGAACAGACCAGATAGAGTATAGATAATTATGAATGGAGGGCTGTAAAAGATGTGAGAATCACCTCCATACTTCAGTTTATGTCAGTTTAAAATGGGCTCCAAGTATTTGTTTCATGTGTTGCTTCAAATATTGCTACAGTGGAATCTCACTGATCTTTAAGTTATTACTGAACATTGACGTTCACATTAGATGGTGTCTGTAACAACAGTTATTAAGGGAAGTTTCTAAGCATAACTGAGGTGCAGTTAAAGTTGATTGTAAGTGTTTCAACTTTTGAATTTGTAGCTAAAGAAAGAGCAGTTGCATTGCAAAACTTGCAGTGAAATATGCATCTATATATATGTATATATCTATATCTATATCTATAGATACAACACATGGACATGTATGTTTATGATGGTCAGTATTGCTGTCCTGTTGAAGCATTAGGAAAGGACACACTGCAATTCAGAAGGAACAATCCAGCTGATGTGTGATATACATTAGAAAGACAGACAACTGTGATAATGTTCATGTGAATGAGTACCAGCCAGTCAGGGATGGTAAAGTAGCAGATGAAACAGTAATGAAGGTGCAATTTATATTCAAATAATAACTGCGCTTAGGATTTCCGTCGCAGTAGCATTCCTTTAGCTGGAAGTGACACTTTATTGCCCTTAGTGTAACATATTTGGCAATGAAGCATGTTGAACATTCACGAAGTTTTTGAAGTTACGATGCTGAGGTACGTGAAAGACAGGGAATAGTGCAAAAAGGAAAGTGCTGAGACTGATTGTCATATGACAAGTTACTGTCACATTGTGTGGATGGGACTAAGCCAGTAAAGGAGAATATTGTAAAAGGTACATAAATAGGAAATTAAAAGAGTAGGAGCCAAAATGAAAGGAGAGGAGTCTTGCCTCAAAGTAGTAATAGATTAGAATTAAACTGCTTTAAAACTGCAATTGTATCTGAAGCCTTGGTGAGGGATTGGCATTGAGGGAAGCTTGTAAAAGGAAGGTTCAGCTGAAAGGCATTTGGAATAGCAGCAGAACCCTTTGAGCAGTGGAAATATATATTTGTTCTGTTGTCCTTATCCATTACTTATCGTTCCACAGAAATCAATGGTTTTGCATGCAATTCTGACTGCAATACTTAATCTGCTTTCTTTTGGTCAAAATATTAGTCAAATTGTAGTAAAAAATCTAGCAGATGTCTGGTGGGACATTGGAAACCCATCAAAGGAAAAGCAGGTATCCCTCACACTGCTTACCTAATGTTTGCACTTGTGTTACACTTAACCCAGTGTCTAATGCCATTCAGAACTGCACATGGCACTCCTCTTCCTTTGGATAGTGGCAGCAAAAGATTGGTGGCCATTGCTCACTGGAGGTGTTACACCACTGAAGATGCTGTTAAATGCTTTCCTATCAATATTCTGGTGCTACCAATCCTTATCAACTGAGTGGTGCTGTTCAAGGCCAGTCATTTAAATGAATATAAACTGTGTAGCTAATGGATCTACTGCCGCTCAGGATGTAGCGCGGTAATGGTCCTGTCAGTGGAACAGTGGTGCCCAGGGTAGTTCATGGGATCAGCCATTCCTGACTGCATGCATGATGTAAGAAACATGACTCCAGGAGCTAACAATGCTTGAGCCATCAGTATTTGTTGAGCCTTGGAGAAAAAAAAAAGGTTAAAGTGTTCAGATTCTCTGAATCTTGCTAATTTTAAGAATGACAAGGTCCTAGATGTCTGAACTGACCTGCCTATCTTTTGAATCAGACCATAAATGGGTCTCTTAATAAAGTTTTGGGATCAAAAATCTGACAAAGGAGTTGCATTATTTTTGGGAAGTGATGTCACAGAAAAAGTTGTTACTCTCCTGTGTGATCTGAGAGAGAGAGAACTGCTGTTTTATTTGGTGCTGCAGACTGCTAAAAAAGAATAAATCATTAAATATACAGCATAAGTCAATTCTCCCTCACAAATTGACAAATTTATATCTGTCTTTAACATGGGAGCCATTACATGGGATATCAATAACTTCAGAAGTCATCTTTCACATTTGTTGGGCTTACATTGATAGAGATATGTAAAGGTATTCTGTGTTCTGCACCAAAACCTGAGGGAATACCTACAGTTACCTTTTGGGGCTCCCTTCCCTAAACTATAAACCAAGCCCTAATCACAAATGCATCATCTCATGCAGCAAACACATTTTGATATAAATCTTGAGTATAATTTACATTGAAAAAGAATGGATCGATATTTGAGTTTTATCAGTTTAAATCCAATTCTCTGAAACATAAAGTTTTTTAGAACATCAAAACAAGTAAAGAACACACTCAAGTTCAAAACAGTCTTGTTGGAGGAAGAGTTGAAAAAAAAATTAAATATAAGTTTGGGGTTGACATAATCCAGGTTAAATCTGAAAAAGAAAAATACTTACTTTTGTAAAACGAAAGGCTATTTTATCACTCAGAGAATGTCACATCAATTGTAAAGCCATCAGCCTCAAGGCTTGTTGGTGATTGCTTCATATTTACTGTTAGTCCAGCAATGGAGATGGTACTTTTACAGTCTTTGGACAGACTAGTGAGTGTGACATTTAAAGTGTTGATTTTTGCAGCACTTATGTTAATTGTTGTAATTTTCCTGATGAACCACCATTCTGGTTCCCTGATGCAGCCAAGATAGTTTTACATTTTCTATGCAGGCCTCTTTGCCATTTGGTCTGTGTAGTGTCAGCTTCGAGTGCTACTGAAAGCAGACAAAATTGCAAGCAAATTGCATCAGATTGCCAACATTGTGAAAAGGTAAATTGCTTGCAAATCTATTTAAACCACTGCCCTATTTTCATCAGCTTCAGTACTTGGTATTCATGATTGCTTAATTGGCGACCTTTCCTATTGTGTAGTGCTTTATGGTGTAATGGAAAGCGATCTTTACCAAACCAATTACCCTTTTTTTCTCAGCACTACATTATTGCTGTGATTGCAACTGCCAGTCCTTTGTAAATGAACTTTCTGATTTCAATGATGTTTTTAAAATGTAAGATAGAAAAAAGTGGCATTCATATTGTGTGATGTTCTATTTTGAAGCCTTTTTGTAGTCACCATTGTCTGGGAAAATGGACTGAAGGGTTACACAGTACCTACAAATATCCATGTAACTATTATTAATATTATCATAATGTCTCCCTTTGTACAGCAGCTCAATTAGGAAAGGATAGGAGAAATATTTTGTCACCCTGTCAAGTGCACAGGAAGTGCTTTTGATGCCTCTTTTTTGACACATACATTATCTTCACTAATAATATGAGATTCCTTTTTAAGACATGGAAATAAATATACAAAATCTTAGCTGCTACGACAATTCAAATCACCATAACTTTATAAAATGTATTTTTAAAGAGTCTTAGCTTTTCCAGACATTTAGGCATAAAATATTTTGAAATACTGTGGGCAGTATAAATAAAGGTAAATGTTACTGTTTCCTTCCACTAGAACAGGGATTGCAGCTATTTGTCTGGTAAATACAGACATAGTGAAAGAACATAATTCACAAGGTGCATATTATCTAGTTTGGTTTTGGTTTCAGCAATAATAGGATGCAAATGTTTGAACGTGTTCCTGTACTGACAATAAAATCGAATTCTGTAAAAATGACCATTCTCATTTATTTTTATAATACAGGATTTAAAATAAAATAATACAGAATTCCAAGAACTTACTTTGTGTATTTATTTATGTGATTTAGGAAATTATATCGTTACTCATAAGTGGCGACACGGAAAGGGCTCTACAAGTAATTTAGTCATTCCCTAATATGGTACTGTAAGTGCAAATGGATGCATCGTTCTACCCCCTACAGTTAAGAATTCTGTTGCAATGACAAAAAATTGAAAGGATTTCTTTTACTCTTTGTTCTTTATTCTTTTGCCAATTAAAAAAAATCTTCTGAGCAAGGTTTCTGATAATTTTAGTATTTTTTGTCATGGTGCAATGATTTATTTACATCTCTGCTCTTCAGTAAAGCAAGTGTTTCCCCAGTTGTACAGTCTTTATTTTATTTGTAACAGAAAAACATCGCTGAAATCTATTGTATGGCCATGTGAGTCTATTTCAAAACAGTGAAAAAACTTTATTTTCTCTACTTTAAAAAATGGCAGAAGTCACACATTTGAGTTTCTGTTTTATACCCACAGCATGTAAGCCAGCATGAAGTATTATTGATCTCTATGTCATTGTGTATGTCATTGCATGTATAAACACAGTGTGTGTGCACATGCGCAGATATTCTCCCAGCTCTAATTTACTTATAGTTTTTGTGGGAAGAGAGAAAGGAAGGTATCCATACTTCCGCCCTTGTAGAGGGTAAGAACATAGCAGTGCGGATTACCCCAGTGTAAAATTAAGGGTTTTTTTAATCAGAAAACTTGGGTAGGGGAAATGACTGAAAGAGAGAAATCAAGGAATAAAATATTTGGAACTTCTTCCTACATGTGTGTTTATAGAAAACACAAATTGTCAAGTACAGCTTGTTATCCCTCAATTTACTCTGCGAGCGTCGTACGGGCACCCTAAGTGCCAATAACAAGGATGATGGCTTCACCTCAGAATGGAGTTCTGTTCTTCTGAAAGCAACTCCATTGATGTGGCAGCACTGAATAAGTGGACATTCAAACCTGATATTACTGATGCACAGAAGCAAATCAATAGCTGACGAAAGCTGGCACTGATGGAGCCCAAAGGTGAGGAGGGACTTTTAGCTTGGCACAGTGAGAACAGTGTAGCTGCAAAGGGAGGTCATGGCTTTGTGATGGGGCAGTGCATGTTCAGTAAGCAGCAAAATAGCAGAAGTGGTAGCTAATTCAGTGGGAAGCACTGTGAGGAATGTGTTGAAGGGTTTTGAGAGTTATAATGGTCATATAAAAAATGACAGAAAATTCAAGGGTCTTGCTGTAGACATTTTGCATTGATGGTGAAACGTGATCTGTGCGGCCAAAAAAGTTTCATGACGCAAAATGAACTCTGCGTCCATACTGTAAAATGGAAAATTCCAGATAGTGTAAAGTAGATGAACAGAAACAAGGGAGTACTGTATCATCTTATCCACAGTTCCCTGTTAGTTCTTTGTTGAAAGTGTTCTTTAAGGCTTAGTCGTTGCATTGATTTCAGTGTTGACTCTTTACCTTCAATGCTATAAATGGGATAATGTTAACATAGTCACTGCAAGTTAATATTATGATCCTGAATACAATTTTAAATTAATGCATTCATTGTTGAACTACCAGGAACCACTGCCCTGCTGCACTGGTATGTTGCATATGTTGTCAACAGGATTTTTAATCCCATAGACAAATAATTCTGGTTACTTAGTCTCTTTTATTGTGCATAAGTATCATAAAATAATTGTAAAATTAGAGGACAGAATTTTGCTGCCTATTTGAAAGCTACAGAAATTCATGAGGCTTGCAAAGTCAAAGCTTATAAAGGGTTCAGAGGGGACAACATACTAGTATCTCTTTAGCCATTTTTTGGTGGAATGTCATTAAGTCTTTGAAGGCTTGATGAAAGCCATCCATTTTTAAAGTACCTGTGTATGTGCGTGTATGTATATAATATGTATGTCCTGTTTTTCAGGTTTCCTGACAATGAGCAGAAATTTGGCAGCATGGGCTCTGTGATGAATGTTTCTAAGCTGACTTTAGCAGAAACTGGCCTGGAAGTGTCCCTGCCCTTGGTTGTTCATCACTCAAAAAGGTAAGTGAGCACATCATTGAAGTTTGAACTGTGTGTGGGTGACAAGAGTCAAACAACAACTTGTATTCAGAATTTTTCTTGTGTCTAAATAATGTTATTTAAAAAAATTCTTCACTGTGACGGTGATGAGGCACTGGAACAGGTTGGCCAGAGAAGCTGTGAATGCCGCATCCCTGGAAGTGTTCAAGACCATGTTGGATGGGGCTCTGAGCAACCTGGTCTAGTGAAAGGTGTCCCTGCAGGTGGTGGGGGCAGATTGGAACTATCCGGTCTTTAAGGTCCCTTCCAACCCAAACCAATGCTATGATTCTGTGATTATTGTATTCAGAGTAAGATTGTACCCCAAGATGACAGAAAGTATCCATATGCCATTTTTTATAAATGAATATGGGTTTTTTTCATATGGGTATACATTTACCAGTTATTTTATGCAAATGGAAACTTCTTCTAAATATAGTTCATACAGAGCCTGGAGGGACTTTTTTTTCCTAAGAAAAGCTTAATGTTCGAGAAGACATCCACTCCATAAATTCTGTCATGCCATCAGCAACTGGGTAAAACTTTGTTTAAAGAAAAACTTGGGGACTATTGGGAAGTCTGTTCAGCTGCAGATTAGAGGCTGATGATAAGCATGGAGGCATTGCATTGTATCTCTCTTTAAGTTTGCAAAGGTCTTTGATATCCCTTGGAGTAAAAATGATATGTGGGTATAAGATATCATTTGTACTAATTTACAATCCACAAAGCAATATGTAATCTCCCCTGAACTTTATCAGCATGACACGACAGCAAACTCTATCACAAAATTTCCACGTTTTTCTAAATGAAGAGGGTGTTTCTCTGTGACAATATTTGGTTTTATTCCCTCACATTTATGCCCTAGACTAAATTATAGTATTTTGTTTGCAATTTTTTTGTCATATCATGTTAGCCTAATATACCACTAATACCATTTTAATACTGAAATTTTAGTATTCCTACTCATCGAATGATACAGTAAGTTATCACATTAGCCTGCTATGACTTCTTGTGGTACCCATTGCTACTCTGTAATTACATTCCTACCTTACTTTAAGTCTGATAGGTACCACCATTGCCCACACTTCTGCATTTGAGACCCTACATAAACTCCATGTTACAAAGTTCTACAGCTGAAGAGGTAACACTGATCTAGTTAACAATATTTAGTAGTGTATTTGCAGGTATCTGTGAGCTCAGTCTGCTATGGTGCAACAGTTATGCCTGAAAATTGAAGTTTTGTTTTCTAACTTAGAAAACAGGACAAAGGAAAAACATGATTATTGTAAAGCAAACAAAAAAACCAAAAAACCCAACCAAAACTGTGCTCACACAGAGTACCTGGAGTTTCTGCAGCAAATAAAGGAGGAAACCTTTCTCAAAAGTAATATTAAAAACTCATTTTTTCCCTATCATTTATTTTTTCTTGTAATGTTCTATTCACCTATTCAAATAGATTTATAAACCTTCAAAGGAAAAGGAAAGGCAAGAAAAAATCCCTGTAGCTGTGTTGACAACTCAGTACCTGCAGCTTCCCTGCAAGATGCTGTCTGGTGACACTCCCTTCCGTGGAAGGAAGCAGGAGAATTTTACTGTCCTGAACCAGGCAACCTCTCATGCTCGTTATGACCAAACTGGTGGAAGCAATTGTTTCTCACTGCTTCATTTTTTTTCTTTTTATCTTACCTAAGATAAAATTTTATTTCTTGGCTTAACTAGAATGATAAGAGACCTGGTGTAGTAAATAGATGAAACAGTGAACTGTGCAGTTGTCTGGACAAATCATGTACACTGATTCTTTGAGCTGGCTTATTTCCCATCCCTGTGTGCCCAGATTTGCCTCAGGTCTGCAATAATGTCTTAGATTCACAGTATTGGAACACCTACTCATTCTAGTTTTGCAGTTACAGCAGTGGGAGTCGAGGAAGCAAATGAAATACCTAAATATATTGTGTTTTGCTTAGAAATAGAATCAGGTATATTTTAGAAATGCTTTAACAGTACAATATTGTCCTTAACACGCCATCTTGAAGCTAACTCTTACACCAGTTAGCCTATCCATTTAATTGTACACCTGCCCTTTGTACATGGACTTTTGCCTGTGCCTTTTTGGGGCCTGCCTGCTTAAAGCAGCCACAGCCTGAGAGCTGATTCTACAAGGTTTCCATTTAGATGTGTCTGTTTTTTGGGGGCACCACCTTCCATTCCATCTAGGACTCAGTTCCTGCTTGCATTTGCTTCCACCATGTTCCCACTGAGACCTCACAGTTTAATTCAAGGTCAGAAGCTGGCTGATTTTTCTGCCTGCTTTCAGATTTCTAAGAGTGCCATAGTGTGATGTCACTCAAGCTTGGTTTACAAACCAGCTCATTTGCAACCATTTCCCAAATATTTTCGTGAGGTTCTTCCCTTGTAAGGTGTGGCTGGATGCCTTTGAACCTTTTCACTAGCTGAAGGGGAAAGATGTATCTTTGATCAAAATAAAGTTGCAATAGGACATCCAGAGGTGCTCACTGTAGCACAGCTGGAAGAAGACTGGAAGAAAACCTACACATCTGAGTAAGACCTGTAGTATCTAGGAAGTACATTTTGGCCCTTGGCAGCATTTTTTGAAAGGTGCTTTCTGTGCTTCAGATTCTGGTGTTACTGATGATTCTTCAGATTCTGTGCATAAATGATGGGCAGATTATGGTTGTTAGGCAAGAAGGTTTACAAAGTGCTGGGAAACTGAGAAATTAATTTTTGATTGTCTGCCTTTCTGCTTACTGGCCATAGTACCTTCCCCTTTGCTGCAGTGTGGGTCTACAAAACAAAGGTAGAAATTTCTCTTTGATTATGCAAACCACTGTGGTCACTCCATCAGTGTCCCCAGTTGCAAGAATATCTGTTCCTTTGAGAGATATTCTGCAATTTCATAAATATTTTTTCAGTAAAGTCTTCTGACCTTATAGTGCTCTTTGGGGTGTTGCCACAGGTTCTGTCAATGCACATGTTCATCCTTTTAAAGGGAAAGTATCATAAGAGTAGCCATGCTGGATAAAGGCTTCTCAGCCCTTTTGGTGCATAAATTAGACATAGTGCTGAAATAATATGTCTCCTGTTGCATGTAAGTTTCTATTTCAAAATCAAAAAATGCTGTGATTAACTTGGCATATACTGATTCCTGAAATTCCTGGAAGTTTGCAATTATTGTTTTTATGATTCAGTTTTAATAGTACTAAATTCATTTCCTGTATTCAGGTTGTAAGTATTTTTCTCAGGTTTATGAACCAAATATTCATGCTGATACATAGTTTGTTTGCAACCCACTACAGGTGAGTGGGCAACTTTGTTGTTGCTCACAGTTTTAGGAGAGCAGGTCCAGGTCAGAGCAGATCAGTCTGATGGGACACATTCCCCTCCAAAATTGATCAGGAATTGTCTATTCCTACCATTAACACATATTAACATTGATATTACTAAGTGTTTAACCATAAAGATTTTGCTCCTTTAACCCACCCTCAGCATTCCTCTTCATAAGAGAGAGCAAAGGATTTGTAGAGTATTCAATATCTTTGTTCAGAGCTCTCAAATTATTGACGAATCTAGTAATACACTTTAATTTCTTTGTGTTGCTGTATTGTGGTTTTATAGATTGACTGTAATTTTGCCTACATGTGTCCTCAGGATCTCAGAAACTGAGCTTCATTATTTCAATGAATTTACACTAAATATATCTTGATCAATTAAACTACATTTCAGCAAAGATATAGGAAGTCAACAGATGAAAGTATGCATTTTTTAAACATGGTGTAATTTCCTTTGGTTAATTTTCCTGGCTTTTGAATTGCTAAGTAGTGCACATGTTCCTTTACTTCTGGACAAAAAAAAAAGTTAATGAACAAGAATTCCTGGAATTTAATGGGAATTCTAGTGCAAATCTACATGATGTACTTAGCAAATAATCCCAGCAGCAGTGGTGATTAGCACCCTGGTCTGAAAGGCTGGTGATTTGAGGTCTCTTCCCCCTTGCTGAGTAGTTGCTCTGGGGCATGGCGAGCTCCTGGTGAGCTGTGACCTTTCTTGAAAGTACAACAGGCTTCATGGGAAACTACTCCAGTGCTTCTGTCTCTGACCTTGTGCTTTGGGGATGCTGCGATTTTTCCAGAATGAGCAAATACTGAGATACTTTTCAGAATTTTCTATATTTTGGTCTGGTTGATGTTGTGTATCTCATGTGATGTGTTCTACAGCTGGTTCAGGTATATGGAAGAAATAGGATGTGTGTGATGCTGCGCTTATTGCAACTCAGCCAGAAATATTCATTTTTTGCAGGTGGCAGGTGAAATTCACTGGGGTATTAAGGAAAAGTTTTGATGAATAGCTGCGCACTCGCTCCGCCTAAGGTCTGTTGTTGCATTTGAACTGTAAACTGAAATGACAGTCGCTTGCATGGCAGAACACCCAAGAGAGCACAGCGGCAGCAATGCCACCTGTTATTCATTGCATGACTAGTGAAAAGACACAGGGTTCTACCTGGTATGAGAAGATATGAGAAGATATGATCTATTCCTTCCTTTACCAGTGAAGACATTCTGACACAGGTTATGTGTACATTCAAAGGTAAACATTTCCAATGTGCGTTTTACATGCTGTAGCAGTAACTATTATTTCCCTCAGGACCTTATAATATTTAGCAGTATTTAAATTTTATGAAGTATTGAATTGCATTACATCTTTGTTATTCCTTCCTTGAGGACCATCAGTTTACAAAAAAAGGTGAGATATATTACTGTGTAAGAAATCTTAGAAGACGCATAAAATCTTATGGTTTATTCTTGACCAAATTATGTAGCATATATGATGCTTTCCCAATAACACATTTCTTTAAATGCTAAGGTAAAAAGCTTTTTACTTTGAGAAATTAGATCAGCTTGAAAAATATACAAAAAATGTTAAAGAAAGTAGAAACAATTACCAAATATTATATCTGTAAAGGGAGAAGGGTACATTAGGTTTTCTGGTTTACCACTGAGTATAGCTTTAAAACTTCATGAAGAATGTCATCTGCTGCTTAGGAGGATGTCACTACAAATGCAAATGATTAAAAATTTTATAACTAGCTGTGAAAGTGAATCTTTCAGCAACAGAGGAAGTTTTTATGGTTTCCTGTGCTGTCCCAGGTTGTACCTATCGATCTTGCATACAGGGATTTAAAAGATCCTATGAGGCTGGGATCCAGTGAATATGCTTCCCTCACCTGACTCAAGCTGAAGGAGAGCTGCATCACCAGAGAGCTCTGCCCCTTGTGTGTCTGCCAGGACAGACCTCTCGTCACTCCAATTGCACAGTCTGTAAGCTGAACAACTGCCTTTAGCAAGGGATGAATTGGTCTAGAAAGAAGTTTGGGATGAATTGCCTTCCAGGGTCCAACATTCCTCTGCACAGGTTGCTGAGGAAGGTCAGCCAGGACAGGTAATTTTTAGAGCTCAAAAGTTAAGCAATGAAATGTTTGTTGACACACTAACAAGTCTGAAGTAGAGTCAGAGGCAAGAACTGAGCCCTGAGATCCAGTGAGAGACTTGTGTTCTGGACCATTTACAGTATCTTTAAACAGTCCAGATTTTCTATGCTTGCATACTCAACATTGTCTGAGATTAGTTTCCTTGAAGTGATTTCAGACTAGTTTGCCAGAAGCAGACGCATACTAGATTACTAGCTGTATTTGGAACGTTTAACCTCAACCCAGACTTTGTTGGCAGAGTTATTCAGTAATTATTTTTCTGCATTAAAATACAGGCCCTTGGTTTTTGTAAGAGCTTGCAGTCTCTTAGAAGACCAGGCCAGTTCAGCATCCATTTCTACAAAGTAATCTGCTGGTCATGTCAAATGTCCATGTTAGTTAAAGAAAAAAGATTTAATTTAGAACTTGTCCCTATCCTTATTCTAGGAGAAAATACTGATTTCTTTTCAAGCTTATGCTGAGAGCAGCCAGGTGCTCAGGTAGCACGAGACTATCCCATAAGAGAGGATAACCAGAGGCTAAAAGAGGCAGAGACGATATCAGGAAAAAAGACACCTGCAGGGAAAATAAGTGCAATATCCCTCACAAGATGATATCTTTCTAATTTCTTGAGGGTTGGTCCCACTGTGTCAGACAATCACAAATGAATGGAAAGGAGAAAATGTAAAATAAATCAATGTTCGTCATACTGGTTTTTGAAAATGTAGTAATTTACTATCATAGTCCTTGAGGGCAAATCACACTGAGGTATCATAAATAAACCATGTAACATTTGCTTTTCTGCATGTTGTCATATTTCTGTGTATCAGAGTTTGGATTGCAAGTCAGCTATCATTTTATCTTGCTAACACTTTAGTATCAGTTTTGTTTCTTCAACCTTGTTTCAAGTCCAAAAATTACATGCTTTTACTTCCACTAGCATGAAAAAATAAGACACGGGGAAACAGCAGAATCCTTTGCTACAATGAGTATTTGTAAACTTTTGGCTACAGCTGCTCTACTTGCACAAATAAGAAGAGTTTACATATTTTTTTGCTTATTAGTTTTTAACCAAGCGAAATGTGAGCAGGGCCCTTAATGAACCAGGATGTAACAAGAGCAATTCAAAGTCCTGAAGTTGTAGGCTGTGACATGGGCTTGTTCCAAGAGAGATGAATGTTTTGTGCTATACTGTCAGGCATCGCAGTTAATACCATTAATACTAAGTATAAGTGGCTGAACCTTGTGATATGCTGAACTTCCCAGAAAGCAAAGGGAACAGAGGATTCTGATATACATTGAAAATATATGTCTAAAGGGAGCTGTCCTCCCCTCCACCCTGTATTTTGTCAGATGATCAAAGATGAAAAAGAAAACCACAAAGACCCCAAAAAAAATTGCTGGTTTTGGGTCATTCCCTAAACATTTCAGCTCTTGGTCCCTCAATGCTTCTTTTAGGTACTGAAGTGACCAATAAATCACTGCCTAAAGGAGATAACTGACTTAAATTTAGAAAAACCTGCTGATCCTCAATTGTTCTCAGATACGTGCTAGTTTTTTCTCAACTCTGGTCTTGATTCTTTCCTTCAAGTGAAATGCAGCAAACATTTTGTAAAACAGGTCTCTCCTTTGAGCCCAGAAGAGACTGTCTGGTCTTGAGGTCTGTAGGGCAAAAGAGACCTCTCTTCCTTCTTTAGTGTAAAAAGTCTGCTGGGAGGCAATCCCTAAGTACAAGATGAATTGTAGTGCGGGAGTAAGTTACCTTAGCCAACTACTGCCTAAGCATCCCAGCCTGTGTCTTTTCTGTAATTATTGCATTTAATACAGCTAGTTACTTGCACAAAAGAGCTTCCGGATACAGCAATTTCCATGGAGGGCTGTTTGGGAGTGTAGAGGCCCATCATTTAGCTCTGATATTGTTGGGTTGTCAGAATTGATCATAGCTCTTGACGGAACACCTCTAGGTTTTTTTTATGGAGTACATCAGAGTGACATTTCACATTGTTTAAGGAGGAGTGATCTGTTAGTTTATATTTTATCTAAAACTGCAGAGCAGATGACCTCCCTCAGGGTCTAAATACATGAATCCTATGTGCATGTTATAATTAATAGTAGAGCTAGGAGAGAAATTCATAACAAGGGGCCGAAGAGCTGGGCAGAACAACTTGTCAAAAAGAAGGAAATTCCACTACAGATTAGCTTATTTTTAAGCATGTCAAGCTCTACATACAAACATGATATATTGCTTCCTTGTAATGTCTGTTTAGGCCCAGATGCTCGAGGCAGTGTCAGGGAGTGCTGTAAATTTTGTCTGAGTCAGGGCAATTCTGATTGATCTCTGAGTGTAAAATCGATAAGAAGACACTGTCATTTTCTTAAAGGATGAGCTAGAAAAGGAAAATAAATTAAGACTCCACTGAATGTCTATCTCCAGTGCTCATTAATTCAGTGTGGTCTGTACTTTGTTAATGTTATGTCCACAGCTTTAATCTTCCAGGTGCTCTTCCTGCAGATAGTCGACAGCAGCCCTTTATTATGTTATGTATATTTCATCTACACGTGGTGGAAATAAAATGTCTGCCCGCTTCTTTCCCCTAGCTCCTGATTAATCCATTTTATTATTTTTCAGAAATACATCACTTGGGTACTGATTAACTTAAAAATGGAAAGCCATTGTCTTTCTTGCATGTCCTTCATCAGAACTAACACACCAGCTGCTCATTTGTCTTGGGTTGTTACAGCAAATAACGACTACCAGGCATTTCCCCTTATGTAATATACTTCAGGAAGATTAATTTACTTCTGCTCTTTTTCTCTGCCTCTTTTTTGTCTACTAAGACTTTTTTGACATGTTTTGAACTCATTCCCAGCTCCCACTCTCTTGCTTCCTCTTAAACATTTTACAGCCTACATGGGAGCAGCGGTGCTAAAACTGACCATTATAAGTTCTCAATCGAAGTCACCCAGTGCTGCTGCAGGCATAGCTCTGTTCTGGGCTAGCTTGCCTTGCTCTGCACTGGTAGCTCTGAACTCAGGGGATTGTCCCTTAAGAATAACAACACACTGTCAGCTTAGTCCCACAACCTTCTCATGCAGAAGAAGTCATCTTGAAGTTAATAGGTCTGCTAAGACGAGCACAGGCTTCTCTCAGGAGTATAGGACAAGATGCTGTTACACTGAAATATAAAATTATTTTTATCGCTAAGCAGTCATTTCCCTTTCTACTCATATACTGCCAATGTAGAAATAGCTTCTAAACATAAGTAACAGGTCATTTTATGCTTCTGTTTCTACTTCACAATGTTAATATCAGGGCCCAAACAAGACAGTGACTAACAGTCATCAAGTTAAAAAAATATACATGTAAATACTTTTTGGCGAAGAAAGAATATTTTTCATATTCCAGCCCCCAGCTACTCCTAATAACTAAAATGCTATTTACTTACAACTTCATTATAAACCTCTAGAGTGCGTTGATTGGGAAAACAGAGGTAGTTAAAAAAGAAGACCTCTTGACTTCAACAAACATTTAATGCATATTCATGAAGCATCTTATTCCCATTCCTTAAAAAGGTACAGTACATGCCAGTTAATTAATTTTCATAGAGAGGCCATTGGTGAGACTAGACCTTGGACCATCTGTTTCCTAGTTGAGCAGGCTTCACCTGAGCTAAAGGAATGGTTTCAGTGGTCTCATAAAGCAAACTGTAATATTTTATCTGAAAATTATCCTTCAGGATTTTTTCTTGTATTCACTGAATTTTGAATTTCAGAGAAGCTCAGAAAATCTTTTAAAGCTTGCATTCAGTGTATCTAGAACTGAGTTTATTCAGGTAAACTCTAAAATGCTGTGTGCTTCTTCTGCGTTTATCCTTGAAAAGTGCATAAGTCAACTCCTAGATCTTCTTCTGGTTATACGTCAAAAAATTTATAATTTGAGAATAGCTCAGTAGGGGTGGTAGCACTCCAGAAGAGGCTGAGCTTTTGTCCAAATCTACTGTTCTTACCACAAGACTATGGCCAGTAACATCCAAAGCAAGAAAATCACGTCCCTGGCACACACTGTCAAAATGTCGGTAGTACTTAGGTTAAATTGTGGATTGTACCATCCTTGTGTATTAGGAGAGAACCAGATGTCTGATTTGCACTTGACATGCATGGCCCAGTCTCCAGGTTCCTAGGAAGTCCTGATTCCTTGATGTTAGCAGAGATACTGACTTTGCTATATCTGAGAAAACAGGCAAAGGTGAGGTCATGGCCAAAAACCCTTCAGGGCAGGGACAGGATATATGGTATTCTGCTGCATCTTCCAAGCCACCCATCAAGGTAATCCGGATTTTTAAACAGAAAAAGCTGTAAACTTCGTCCAGACAATAACATTCCACATTAGGAGGAAAATTATGACGAACTAAATGTACAGAGTAGCCCCAGATACAGAATTGCCTCTGGGTTAGATAAACACTGATCTGATTGTTGTCTGAATTACAAACCTGTAAACCCTCTGACAGCCAGCTATTTGCAAAGGCAATAAGCATTTGTGATAGGAAAGGATTTCACAGTGGTTATGCTGCCTAGCCACATATCCAGATCAGCTGAGTTTGGGAGTCAAGTTAGAAAATCCCCATCAAAATGGAATTGCTCCAACTAAGCATTATTGAGAAAGTGTATTTTTCAAACACATTTTGAATGTGACAAATACAGCAATAAGTTTATAAACTGTATCGTAGTAGACATTTTTATACTGTCCTTGAAAAATGCACCTATAGTTGAGTGGATGGAATGGATTTAATAGTACTATATAATATAAATACATGTAGTAAATATATAAAGCTATGTATATAATGCACATACCAAATGACAGTACATGTATATTCCAAATTGCCTGCTCTCTAGAGCTTCTGCTAGGTGTATACTTCCAACAGTTAGACGATCAAACCTATGCAAATTTATTTACCCACAGCAGGTTCAAAGTGTAGCATTTGATATTCTTTAACCAAGCTTTTAAAACCCTGCCTGTATGTAATTGAAGGACTTAGCATGAATTTTTGTGAGCTTATTTTGCTAGAGAGGATCGGTTCTAACTTTAGATATAAATGTTTAGAGCATAAACAGAAAAAAAAATCTATAGGTTTTTTATGGAGAAAAAAACACGTCACAAATAACTACACTTCTACTGCAAGAAAAAACAAAATTCACCTTATTTAAATTAAACTTGATCTGCCTTTATTACTTGAATTAGCATTCCCACTGATTTTGATGGATGAATGTAATAATTTCTGTTCTTCCATCACGTGACTAAGCTACATAAACAGTAACTGATCCAAAAGTTGATACTGAAATCCTGAACATAGCAAATAAGGTGATACAAGTGTAGGCTTTGGGCCAAGACACTTAGCCAGTCTAGATTTCCGCTGGGAATAGTAAGATGTTTATTAAACAAGTATCAAAATGATGGCTAGCTGCTTTTCAACAAAAGTTCTTGACAGGGTTAACTACATCCTTAAATACAAAAGAAGAGATGTTTTTACAGCTATACCAAAGATTTGTTTATGAGACCCTTAACTTTTTCTTCAGTCAGACTTTCACTGACTCCATGGAAACAGAAAATCGAGTTGGATGAAGCTAATTTAAGCTCTATAAAAAGAGGTTAGATGCACAGAGCATATCGATATGGATATGTTTATAAAGGAGTAATAATTTAAGAGACCTAATGTGCTTAACACACAACCATGTCTCTGGTTGCTCAAAGGTTTAGGACTTTTACCAGTGCAATCATGTCCTGGTGTTCTGAGCAAAATTATTTAAATAGGATTCACACTTGATTTTGAAAATGGAGTACTGTTGTACAAATTTACGAGGTGTTAGTTATTGATAGAATGTAACACGTTTCTTGAGGTCTTGTTTAATCATGTTTAGATTTCTATCAAATAGATTTGGGATAGATATCTGAAAAGGAAGATGGCACACAAGTTGCTCTGGGATGGGGGAATAGAGATCCAAAAGAAAAGCTACAAGAAATGGATATCCAAATGATTTTAAACCAAGGCCTTGGCCCCAGGGGCAAAAGCTTAAAGAGATATAAGAAAATTAGAAATTTACATTGAAAGAGTAAGGTGATTTTAGGAAAATCTGAACTTTGACATGGTCCGTTCAACTGGGTCTGTCATACTGATCAATGAGATTTATTGTTGCAATTAGAAATCTGCATGGAAAGGGTTTGTATAGTTTATGGCAGTATTAATTATCTGTCTTGTTACTGTACTGAACAATCTAATATTTCTCAATCTAATTTTATACTTTGGTTATTAAACATCTGGGAATAAATTTTCAAAGCTGCTGAAATTTATCCCCAGCTGTTCTGCGAACACTAGTGGAAATAGGTATACCAATCACAATGTTTCATAACACTCAGCACATAGGTGTAAGGACTCACTGCTCTTTCTGAGCAGTAATTCACTGCTTCTTACAATGAATTCATGCTTCTTACATATAAATGTCTGCCAATTTATAAAAGGCTGGGAGCTATTGAAACCAACAGGTTAGTTTCCTTTGACTTCAGTGGGGGGCAGGATTGATCTGGGAATGTAACCAGATTGATGTTCTTTATGATTGTGCATACTGAGAAGTATTAATGAGAACATGTTTTACAGTATGTGTTCTGCATGTGCTTCCCATCCCAAGAAACCTCAGAACTGCTGTATGGTTATATATTTATGGTGTGGCTGGAAGCCATATCCTTTTGGATATGAATAGCAGCAGTAAATCAATGTATGTGTTTATACTGTATCATGAATCTCCTTTTCTACTAGAATATTTGGAACAGCAGCAGATGACTTGATTTTTGTGAATTCAAAAGCAATGCTTGCTACAACAGGGGGCATTTTCAACAATGACTGCTATTGTGAGGGATTCAGTTTAGTGGCTTTGTGAAGGCATCATAATATCCTTGCCACCTTTGCAGGTTTCTCTTAAACAGCTTGCTTTGATTTTAGACACTCTGGGAATCAGTTGAGTCCCTGGCCTCCAGTAGATTTCACCTGCAATTTATCATTCAAATCAAGGCACCAAAAGAGAAAAAATGCTTCTTTGCAAATCAGCAGTATTAGTATTTCACATATTTGAATCACTTGCTTCTTCATATGGTACCCATTTGAGATAGCACTTTTTCTATAACATTGTCAAAATGAATTGTAGTCGTGCTTCGTAATACAGGTGTTGAGCATTCACCTCACATATGCTGAAATAAGAACCACGGGCCTTTTTTCATCTCTTCTGGGAATCACCAATGTTTGAAAGCACAGCTGTTGCTTCAGGTAATTTTTCTGTCAGTCCTTAATAAAAATGGAAAATCACTAAAAAAAAACAACAACGAAAGAAAGTATGTAAGTTCCAGTCTGTAAAGAGGTTTACAAGAAGGCTGCAGAGGAACTTTTCACAAGGGCATGTTGTGGTAGGACAAGGGAGAATGGCCTGAAGCTGAAAGAGGACAGGTTTAGATAAAAAATTTCTTACACTGGGTGTGGTGAAGCACTGAAACAGGTTGACCAGAGAAGTTGTGGATGCCCCATCCTTGGAGGTGTTCAAGACCAGGCTGGATGGGGCTCTGAGTAAGCTGGTCTAGTAAAAGGTGTACCTTCCCATGGCAGGGGAGTTGGAACTAGAGGGTCCTTAAGGTCCCTTCCAACCCAAATCAGCCTCTGATTCTATGAAAATAGAAACAACTCGGTGGGGGAATAAATTCCTCTGTCAAGCACACTGCTTGAAGGGTGTATTATGTTATGGAGAAAAGGGGCTTGGGAGGTTATTTTTGCTTAGACTTTTTTCTTGTTGCCTGGACCCTTTTCCATGCATTATTGGTTGCTGTCAGAATGTTTGTCTGAAATGTGCTTTCCAAGACATCTGACTCCTTCTCTGTTCTATGAAATACATGAAAAAGAGAGAGCAGCTGCCCCACACTCCTTCAAATGCATCTTCACAATCACTTTCTGATACTCCTCTGCTCTCTTGCAGAGAGACTTAGGCACCCAACACTACTTCACCTAGAACCCATCAGGAGACCCTTATTAATCAACCAAACCCAGAGAGGGTACTTACATAATTTAATGATTGCAAGTCCATCTATGAAATATCAAAACAGGGATAAAAATGTATTACTGAGAGATTTCTTTGCTCTCTCCTCATTTTGTTGCTTCTTTAATTTCAGTCTTGATGTCGCTGTTGGAGTCCTGAAGGATTTGTCTAGAAAAATTAGGCACTATAAAAACATATTGAAGCCTTGTCAATGTCTTCTCTGCTCCTTGCATTCTGCTCTTCCTTGCTGACAGGAGCTCTTTTTTTCTAAGACAAGCTTCCTGCAATGTTGGCTGGAAATTAGCTCTTATCCTTCTTTCCGCTCATGCAAAACCCCAGAATTCTCCACCTTTGTAAAGCAGGACAGTAATCACAGGAGCAATCCTACAAACCTCCTTCTTTCTCGGTTAGAGCTGCCTGTGCAAGAGACCGTACAATGTGTGACACACCGCAGAGCCATTGCCGTGAGTAACAGGTCCTGTTTCACCCCTGCCACAGCCATGGGCCATTTGGACTCCAGAAGCAGGACCTCTGTGGAACTAGAACCATGCCATTTCTTGTCTGGCTGCTCAAGATGTCTGCTTTTGCAGGTACAGGCAAAGATTTTAGGTAGTTAAATGTCCTTAAGTATGTGAAAAGGCAAGAACATCAGAAATACATGCTTTAATATCGTGAGCTAAAACTACGTATCTTTTGGAAAAGCCCTTTCTACAAAGCAGTAATAAAATTAAACAGGGAAGAAGTGGCATATCTGAAGTATGAACAACGACCCTTATCTCCAGTGGGGTTTTCATTACTTGTCCAGCTCCCACTTCACAAAAATCGTGTTCCTACTCATCAACATCAGTGCTAAGTACATTTAGCCTTTTTTTGACATTCTTTTCTCCATAAGAAAATGTATTTCTAATTCTCCCACAGTCTACATAAAATTTATATTTTTTCCAGATTTTACTTCTTACTTTTATGACTAGAAAAAATCACTCTTCTATGCAGAATAATTGTTATCCAGTACCAAAAAGCCTCCCAAGATTTGTTCTGAAAGAAATCTTTTGATTCTCCATTTCTTATCTTTCTCCTGACTTATTAAGGCTGTATGTGATATGTTATCAGTGTTACTAAGGTGCATAATTTCCAATTGATTTCAAAGGGCATGTCGCAGTACATGTAAGTATCTTTGGGAAAAGAGGTATGCCTTTTGTGCCTTGTAAAGCCTTTTCAGGACCCCTCCACAGTTTGGAGAAGCAAAGTCTTCCATCATAACTGAGGTACCCAAGCGACTTCACAGCAACTGCAGTTTTACATTGGTGTTCAGTATGTGAGCAACCAGAATTCTCTGGTTACTGTACTTATCATCCTGGCTCCCACAGTCCGAATAATACAGGTATGTCCTACTTCTGTGACATAAACCTATCTCCTGCTCTCAAAAAATAATATAAAACCTAGATCTACAATACTTTTATGTGATCCAAATCTTTTAATCAGGTCAAGGTGTATAATAATTCTTGCATGCAGCTAAAAAATCCTTTCACTTTTTCCTTCTGTAGCATTGGCTGATGCATAATAGAGCACTATGAAGAAGTCTGGTAATGGTGGCCATTAAGTTAAGCCTGCTTCTTCTGACTGAAAAATTTCCTTGATAGAACAGAGAGGCCCAGAATCCACCTTATTTATATGTGTTTTGATAGATTTTGTCATTAGGAAATCACAAAAGTCTAAGAAGAACAAAGCTCCTCTCTAACATGGCTACAGCCTTGTCCTGTGGACCATTTGCCCATTTTTGAGCTGGTGTGCTAGCTGTGTATTCCTAGCTTTGAAAGGTATTAGAAGTCACCTCAGGCACCTTTTAGCCTGTTCAGTTACATTCCTAGCAAGAAAGGAAGCTGTTCTTATCCCAGATAAGGGTCACATTTAACTCTTGCATGGGATAATAATGAAATTTGCTGCCTTTACCATTAATTTACATTCTCTGTATTTCCCAAGGTGTCTTCTCTGAAGCACGTCTTCTGCTTATTTGTACTATTCAGAGAAGCTGGTGTTTCAGTATATTCATCTCAGGGCTAGCTACTGGGCATCAATTCTTTACCACGATGACATTGGTGATTGTACTGCCTAGAAGTATGACCATATAGAAACCTACTGGAGCAATGTATGTAATGAAAATTCTTCATCGTCCCATGGGCTCTTCAACTGAAGGTGCCTGAAGCTGTCTCATCAGTTGAAAACATCTCTAACAAATCCATTGTTTGATTTGCAAGGTAAATGCATCCTTGTTAATTCAATTTTTTTGTAGAGATCTACCTTCCAAGAAAAATGAGCAAGGCTGTGCCTCAAGCACTTAAAGCAGCTGCAATGTAAGGACAATTTAGGCATCTATGTGAAAAAGACTTCCAGAAACCCTCGGACATTCACAGAATTCTGTAGAAGTAGATCTGTATATCTTTAATTACCTTGGTGCTCATCTCTTCTCTAATCCTGTTTGTAACCCAATTATTTTTCTCCCTTCCCCAGTCCGAGCAGGAATTCCTCTTCTCTCCTGTTTTGCCTTTTCCCTTTCCTGTTTTTTCCCTCACTATTGGCTTTCGTATCATTGTCTCCTCAAAGAGCTCAGAAAGTAGTTTGTCTACCAGTTGGCTGCTTGGGCAGTTTCATTGCTGCAGGAAATGAATTTGAGCTGGCTGGGATCTAGGATTTGCTTCTCATGAAAGTGCTCTAACCACTACAAAGCACGGTGTTTGCTTGTGTCAGCCAGGTTGTCTTTTCCTCAGAGATAACCTGGATGTCAGGAGGGCGGGGGACTGGGCCCTTGCAGCACTGTGCAATGTTGCTTCTCAACAGGTGCAGCCTGGCCCCTGGATCTGTAGGAAAAGTGGATATTTTTGCTAGTTGCCTGAGGCTGTGGCCTGTGCAGGTGGCATTTCCTAGATGCCCACTTAAGAAACTGAGGCTCTGAAATCTGTCTTGTGTTTCCTGCTCCTGGCACAGAGCATTTTGAAGCGAAGAATAGTCAAGAGTCACCGCATGCAAGTCCATATGTGAACCTGGCCTAAGAGCTGGATGAAAGGCATACTTTATCCAGCAGATGAATTTTTCCTTTGCTATTTGAATGTAAGGACTGATAATAACAGTGCACCCCTTAACAAGGTTTGATATTTCCAAATGTCATCTCTTCTGGTTTCATGTGCGCTTGTTGATTGTTCTAACATCTTAATTAAAAGTGTAACTCTAATAATGAACTTATTTTTAGCCTGCTTCTCTGAGTGGTGCATTGTATCAAAGGACAGGCAATTCAGAAAGCAGTTAGCTGTGGATCAACAGTGACACAGAGCACTTGTGTAGTCGCTGGGGGTCAGTCAGTACATTTCTTTCACACTGGTGCTAGTCAATCACTTTTGTTTTCCAGATTAATTATGTGGCCTTTCATTAAAAAACGAAGCACTCTGGTTTCTTGCCATTTTAATTTCACTTGTGTCTTTGCCTGGGTGAATTTTACATCAGGGCCTTCTCTATGTTGTGCTTTTCCTCTTTTTTAGGCAAGAAAGTGGAAAGGGTTCAAAAAGTCTAAAAACCTAAGGGGGTGAAAGAGGGCTAGTCCACAGTTTCTGTATATCTACAAAGAAAGATAATATAAACTCCTCTTGCAGAGGTGAATATTTCACTGTGCTAATGTTATTGTCTCCTTTCTCTTCATGTTCTATAGTTTTCTGTAAAAGCTGAAGCAGTGACTATATTCAACACCTGCGTCTTTAACAGTCACTGCAGTATAATTACCTTTCTTGAATATTCTATAGAATTGTCAAACAGCAATTTTCTTTTTCAAGACAGGCTTTTGAATAATGCCGTTTACATACAGAGCTTAACTTCTCTTATGTTGAAAATCTAATTATAAGTATCCAAAATTTACTGCGTGTTTGCTGTTTTATAATTCAGTCTACATAAAATCGCTAAAACACATCACCTTTAACATTTATTCTGGAGCTGAATCAGCACACTCTTTATTGGACACTTTTTCAGTCTTAAATGTAATTGATTCTGTAACAATATTTTTTGATTTTTCTTATTGTGTTTATCTTAAATTTCCATACAGAGGTACAGAGCAAGGGGAGAGGCTATTGACAGAGGTGCCTAATGTTCTTTCACTGTTTTTTCATTCAGTGAATATTTATTTTGTGTTGTAAGAAGAACATTTCAGAATTTCAGAGACAGAATCTAGGAAAAACACTCCAGCATGTTTTACTCTGATTGGTGTATTATTCACTGGATATTTAGTGCTGATGTTGATTGATTAGATCAGACTGTAGATAATTAGCCAGGAAATCTTAGAGCAAACCGTGGCTTGAATTGTGCAACGTACCATCATCCTAGTCAGGCTACTTTTGCAGTCTTTGTGATACAAACATCGACAGACAACCATCTCGACTATCTCAAGCAGCACAACTTCACTATTCTGTTAGGAAGGTGACATTAGAATAGAAAATTAACATAACATTGTATTATTTCTTACTGGTGCAAGCTATAAATTAATGTTGTGAAATGTTATGAGCGTATCTGCAAAACTGCCTCTTACAAAAATTAAAGAGTGTCGTTATAATCTTCCAATTGTCACTCTGGAAATTCCTGTGTTGTCACACATTATTTTCAGCATATGGTAAGCTACATTTTCCTTCTCAGTTGCTTTTCCGGATTTCAGTTCTCATTGCCAATTTCTGTCCAAGGTTTCTGTAAATCTTTTGTGTCCTTTTTCTAAACACGTCCTATTCTTAAAAAAATAATCCCTCAGCTATTCACTCTGCCGCTTACAGTGAAACCTTCTTCAGCTTTTCTTTTCAAATACCATAATCTATGAATGCATATAATAAGCAAGGTGAAAAATAATTTTAAAGACTATTACACATCCTGCTGATATCAATGTAATATGAGACAATTGCTCTGTTTATGATTCCTTTTTTGCTTTCTTCAGGTAAGTATAAAAATAAACCTTTAATATTTTAGTCCTATTAGTTTCATTCCTTTTTTGTTTTGTTTGGTTTAAAGATCTTAAGTATGCCAACATCATCACAAGTTCTTAAGGCTTTTCAACCTATCCCCTTCATGTTGCATTGTATCATATCTGGTTTAACTCTTTGCTGCCTCTTCCAGGAATGAAAAACTTCTCTGTGAGGAAGAATACAAATGTGTGTAAAATACCATGCTTCTGTTAAAATGTGGATTTCATTTTCACTGCTGGGAATAAATTACATCAAATAAATCCAATTTTACAACAACTTTCTGAAATGGTTTCCTCGAGGTGATCCATTTTGAGTAAAATGGGTATGTGTGCTGACAGTAAAAACCATATATAGTTGGAATCTATTTCTTAGGAGAACACTAGATTTTAAAACAAGTCCAAAACAGAGAAGTAACACTATTTTCCACAGCAACAGCTTAAATTTTTATGTGGTTTACCTCATAAGATCTTTCATGGATTAAAGAGTAAGAACAAGTTTTCTCCATTACAAAATTCTCATTTAATCCTTATCCACACTTAGTTTATCAAATTAAATTGGACAAGATTGATGCAGGGGCTTTTTAAGCCGGACATCATGTGTAAAATCGCTAGACAACAGATTTTAAAGGGCGCCCACCATGACTTGTCACATCATCTTTCCTCAGCCTCAGCTGCCCTTGCATAGTCTTATGCAGGGTCAGGATTCTTCTTGGTGTTACACTATGGACCACTGCAGAGAAACAGAGCTGCGACACAGTCTCCAGCAGAGTTACTTATTACATCCTCAGCCCCCTTCACCTGCCCCAGCCATTCAAAATAACATCACACCATAAAATATTCATGAACAGCCCAGTGCTCCGTCAAGGGCCTCGCTTCTGCAGGTGGCTGTTACATCAGTAATTGCCCGATACTTCCCTCCACAGCGTAAAATTGTTTTCATTATGTGTCATGCACACAGAGCCAAGCAAATCCCTCTTGAGTGGTTTCCCAAGGGCTAGAGGGAGGTGGTACTTAACTTAAACAGGCGCTTTTGGCTTAGATTAAAAAAAAAGAGAAAGAAAAAGCCAGTGAAAGCTCATCATTAACTCTACTTCTAACTGCAACAAAAAGCAGAAGCTCACGCAAAACTCTCATAAAGATTATCCTAAATGTCTCAGTTACTAGGAAGAGCTTTAGTGGCTTTAGCTGTTCTTATGATACTTAAAGCTGCTTCAGCCAGAGAAGAGAATAACTTTCCACCTGACTGAAGTTCCCATGGTTTGCGGTGCAAGGCGATAAGCAGGTTTCAGCAATAAACTCCTGCATTGTGAGACAATAATGCACAGTCAGGTCCCCCCATTTTGATTCAAGGGTGTCTTTTTCTTTCCCCCCTGTGGTGGACTAATCACAGCTCCACTTTGTTTAATTGCAGCAAAGAGAGAAATGTGTTTAAGAAGTCATTCTGGCCCTCTTTAAATGAATGCTCAAGTTCTTCAAAGACAACAAACAGGATGCATAATAAATAAGATTTAATTTTCAGATCAAAATAGGCAGAGTTAAAGATTTTATTGACTGATGTGGGAGAGAGAAATGCTTCTGAAAAGGGGGAGGAAAAAAAAGGAAGCAACAAGTGGGATTAAAGTCTCAGGTTTTATGCAGCACAAGCTGGTTTTGCATGGTGGGAGGATCAGTACAGGAATAAAATCTTTCCAGAATTAGTGGTCGGTAGCCTGCCGGGCACTTTGCTTCTGATAAAAATGCTTGTAAAACTATGTCAGCCCCTTGATAATTGACACAGATGCACCCACTATGGTTTTCAAACTAAGACCTAGAAAACCTTGGGTGCGATGTATTGTAAATTATGGCTCGGGGTCATGAACTCCAGAGTGGTTGTTGGGGGGGAGAGGGTGGGACAGAAAAGTGTTTATCAATCAAAAGTTTTCTTTCTGAGTCTGACATGACTAAGCTGCAGCCCAAGTGATTGGGAGAGAAAACCTCTTAATTCATTATTTTTAAAACTATGTTGTTGTTTTTTTGTTGTCCTTCCACTCTGAGATTACGAACACTCCTTAAAGGCAAGCATATATATACCAGTGGAAATTAAGTAGAATCATGACAAATTTCTCCAGTCCTCTTCTTTTTGCAAAAAAAAAAAAATTAAAAAATCACAATTTATTGAGTATGCTCTGCGAAACATAGAGTGAAGCCATTTAAAATCTGCTTCAAGATACTTACTAAGGTCTCATATAAGAAGGAGCACACACTACCTGATTTGATATACACCAGTTAATAGTTATATCATCTATCTATACTCCACATTTTGTGGAACTAGTCTTCCAGGCTGATTTTGAATTTTATCAGAAGACAAGCAGATATATTTTTCCTTAACTTCTAGTGGTAAACTACTATGGCTATGGTTGGATGCTCTTTCATTGCTAAAATTCACAATTGCTGGTGACCATGAGCTGTGAGGTCTCATAATTTTGAGCAGGAACTCGGTGTG
Source organism: Callaeas wilsoni (assembly GCA_013398955.1). Classification (NCBI taxonomy): domain Eukaryota; kingdom Metazoa; phylum Chordata; class Aves; order Passeriformes; family Callaeidae; genus Callaeas; species Callaeas wilsoni. The sequence continues at coordinate 83,565 of VWPU01016102.1, forward strand.
CATGAAATGACCATCAGAAGCATCTGCTGTGGGCTTTTTTCCCTCTGTGTTAAATTGGATATGGGAGGTTATCTGGGATACTGAAAAGCTATACTCAGAAAGTTTTGGTTTTTTTTTTTATAATGAATGATGGAGTTCTTTTTGCTTCTGGCAACTATAGGCCTTTTCTGAATACAGCAAATGACTGTTTCAAAATGAAAACCACTATGTGTTTGAATGTAGTATTATGCCTAGTTGCTTTTTGAGTGAAAGGCGGCTTTAAAAAGTTAGGTATATCATTGCCAAAAAGGGCTACATAGTATTGTCAGCATTTTGAGAAGGAATAGGTCCTTTTTTTCCTGAAACTCCATTCTGGACAGCTGTTAGTGACTTACCAAACTTTTCATATGGATATGTATGTTAATGACAGGCAATGAACTGGAGATGAAGAGACCCAAACACAGACCGATCTCTTCAGTGCACATCAAAAGCCTTTACAAAAGGAGCAGTAAAAGAGGCAGTGATGGTGGAGCCTTCACTTTTGTACACTGAATTAGTTCTGCAAGCAATGAAACTGATCTTTTCTCCTTGCCAGAAAAGTCTGGTGATTTTTGTGAGTGCTCATTAGCACAAGAGGCATTTGTGAAGATAATTGACTGACGCTGATACTGCTGGCTGTCACAACAGTGCCAGCAGTGTATGTGCGTTTTTAATAGTTGTATTTTTCCCCCTTTCTTAGATATAATGCTTTCTGAAAGATACTGGCTCTCTAAAGCTCTACGAGCCCATGCAAAGCAGGGAGTTTAAAGAACTCCTGCTCAGAGAATCTTTCTGCCTGCCCTACTATCTCTCTGCTTGCAGGGTACATGGGATGGGTAAAGGGGCTATGGGGGCAGAGATGATATGAATGTGGACAGCTAAGAGTCCCATAGCCTTCCTATATAGGGAAATATTTGAGCCTCACCTTATAGGAAAGTGCTGGTTCAAGTGCCAAAATAACGGCAGAAAAATTAAACAAGCCAGATTCACAATCAGGAGGAAATAACCCATGCAACGTTGGACTTTAAGCAGACAAAGAGATCCATGGGGGAAAAGCAGGTTGGTTGTTTGAATGTGTGCTTAGCCTTGTGCGATGCAGCCAGACCACAGAACTCAACCATACCCATGCACGATCAGTGTGCTGAAAAACACACATCTTGTGGATCGTCAGAAGCATTCCAGAAATCTCCAGTTTAAGAATTGTTCAGAGCCTGAGACTCTCTTTTTAACAGAGGTTTATCAGCAGAGGTAAATTCTTGTGTGACTGCTAATGTCTCTCAGCTTCAGCAGTACAACTTCATGGCATTAAGACAGTGTAAAAAGAAGCTGCGTTTGGCCTGGTACTTCGTGTGTGTTCAGAATGAATTATGATCAGCAGTGCAAGCACATATTTTTATTTGGTGTTCCTGATGACAAAAAACCCCAATAACCAAACAAACAAACAAACAAACAAAAAAACCAAACCAAAACAACAACAACAAAAAAGATAAAACCCAAGAAAAAAAAGGCAAAAAAAACTTAATGATTTTTTTGGCCTGGTAATTCAGTTACTGGAAAGTTCAGAAGTGATGAAATTAACTCAGGGAAGCGGTGTTTTCAGACTCTAAAATATTTTGAAAGAAGCACTTGAATTTTTCAAACCAGCCTTGTTACACATTTTGAAGATATAAACTTCATGGGCTTTGATTTGAAATAGTAGCTACTTTAATACTTTAAATCCCAATGTCCCCAAATGAAAAGTCAAAATCAAAGTAAAATGTTTTGGATTTCTTAACACAGAGCATTGCCTCCCAATGCACTTTAATTCTTTATAATATATTTTGAATATTTGAAAATTTGGGGCTTTCAGTTTATGATGGGAAACTTGTTTGAAATCCAAAATTTTCACAGGACAGAACAATTGCTGTCCACAATTAGAAATAGCTCCCAGGAGTTTATTGATGTCAGAAGAAACTGAAAATAAAAAGATAGTTACTAGAAGTGCATTACTTTTAGCATATAACTCTGTGTTAATGTTTAGCACAAAACAGAAAATTTAAGATCTGATTTATGAGAAAATTTAGTCTCCTGTTTGCCATCTTGAATTTCTACACAATTTTATTTTCTAAATATATTTCACTTTAATATTTCACTAGAATACAAAATCTGGATATTTTGAAGTAGAAACTTGAAGAGTAAAGCAGGTGACCAAAAAGTTTTTAAGCAGGAATTTCAGCTGTGGGTTCATGACCTAAAATAAATATTGCATAATACTGTCACCATTTTAGCAAGTAAGACTATGGTACAAAAGACTGTAACCTATATATTCATTAAAGTCTATCAAGAACGTGAGTGTGTGTTTGTCTGGAGTACCCTCTGTGGTTTGTCATATGGTTTTATTGACACATTAGGGAATGCTGTATTGCTTATGAGTAGAAAGAACTATGTAGATCTTTTTTGGATAGCATCTAATGTGCCTGCATCTCTTGATCTGTTGGGCAAATCAGAATTGTTTATTTGACACGAATGTTATGAAGGATATTTAAGGCATCTCTGAGGTCAGTCTCTAGGTATGACTTCAGCTCTCAGAAATGAAACTTAAAATGTGTTTTAAGTCTATTTTAAACCTTCCCTAAGGAATGTGAGCTACTTATTTCATAGTGAGCAATGGTAAAAACTACAGTTTTATCTCCAGACCTTCTCCAAGTAGGAGCTCCTTATTGCGTGGGGAGATTTCTTACTGTGCTGTTTGAAAACATCTGACTGTAAACCTATGTTAGTACCAACTCCTGATTCATGAATATCCAGCACATTATTAGTCTCCTGAGGATGTCAGGTTGTGAAAAGGGTTGCATGCATGGGTTTGAAAGATGGCTCTCTAAAAGTGACAAATGGCAAAAAGTATGCAGAGATTTTAGGTAAGATTGTCAAGGATGAGGGTGTCAGTGCAGCAGTTTGAGATCCATAGTAAATTCAAATCATGTCTCTATAGATGGTATGTGGGTATTCCCTTTTAAGAAGAGATTTAAATATGATTTTTGGTTATTTCTTAGAAGCATTTTAAAAGAAATAACAGTTGCAACAAGTTAGCACAGAGCACATCCACATTCTCTGAACTGATGGAATAGATGAGAGTTGAATTTCTGCTCAAGGGATGAGGTTAATAATGTATGTCACAGCTAGAAATTTTATCTATGATGTTAGCTTAGTGTTTAGAAAATATTTTATAGTACATTTCAATGACATTTTATATCATCAAGAAATACTCTGGGTGCAAAAGTTCCCAGATCTGGGCACTACTCAAAGATACTTTACCAGGAGTTGTGTCTTGCTAGAACTCTTTATTAAAACACAGATACCAGGCCAGTACTCTGTGAAAAACAGCCTTCTGGTTTTCTACTTACTATGTTTAAACATGCAAAAGACAAACAAAATAACAGACTTCCTGACAGAAAACAGCATGGGGAGAATTTGGTTTCTATGCGATCCTTTTTAAGCAGTCTCTCTATTTTCTTCAGCACCGAGTGACATTTAATGTCATCTTTCTAAGCCTGATGACTGAAAATCCATTAACATCCTCTGTTGAAATAAAAAAGGCACAGAAGCACAATTTCATTTTGGATTTCTCCTGAAAATTTGACATGTCAGCATTTCATAAAACGTTATTTTTTTGGATTGTTATATTTAAGGAAATGCTATGCTCCAAATAGCAGTCAGTAAAACAGAGCTGGGGAAGAGATGGCAGGATTTGTAAGAAGCCAGTCAGCCAATTCAATAACTACAGGAATATCCCTGTTGAAAAAGCAGCCAAGGCTTTCCTCTTCTTTCTGTTTCTGTTTGAGGAATCACAGTCAGGGAGTTTGCTAACACTGTAATTACAACTTCCAGAAGTGACCAACCCTTCCACACCTCCTCCTAACATGTGCATACTCCCACCTCAACAATCCAGCCAGAAGTTAGGCAGACTTATTTTTCATGACTCCTCCTTCACTTCTAGCCCATGTATTGATCATCCTTAGATGTTATTGATCTGGTGGCAGCACATACCACTGTAATTTTTATTTGCCTTTGGACAGATTATGCAAATCTATGCTTTCTTCAAAATGTTAGCTTCCAATATCCATTGATGATCTCAGCATAGCTTCTAAGAAAAGATCTCACCCATCCCATAACCATGCTCTCAAATAGTACTGCAGCACACATTTGGGAACATACCCATCACCCAAACCATTTATTAGAGGTATACCTGAGTCACCCTTGTTCTTTGGAGAAGTGAGCTGGACAGTCACCCTTTTCCTCCCTTCCCACTCTTGCTGCAGAACAGTGACAGTAACCTGGGCTGTAATCCAAACATTTTGCAGGCATGAGGTGAAGTACAAGCAGGAGGCAGCTGCAGGCAGACTTCAGAAGGGTGAGGAGTCAGGTAGCAAATAGCTGGGCACTCACCTGCTGCAAAGTAACCACTTCCCATGCAAAGAGCTGAACTTTGGAGTACAGGAGGAAACAAAAATCAAAGTCTAAACCTCTGAGGGATGTAGTTGTTTGGATCTGGAATTATGTCGTTGGGGAAACTCATACATCAGAGCTGGAATTCCAAGTTAATTGCAGATTGATGTGTTACACTCACACATTATCCTGATACAGTAAGAACATACAAAAAGTAAGTCTAAGATTCTGACACAGTGATTTTCCTTGGGTTTTTCCATAATTGCATTCCAGATTATATAATTTTCATGAAATATATAGCATAAAATATTGGTAAGTAATTTCAAAGGGATGTCTTTATTATATTATTTGAATAATTTACCAAAGCAATATTCTGTTCTATTTGCAGCACGTGAAGTGAAGGTGAAGATAACATGTGGTACTATTAGGTAGTATCATTACTGAGTATTTCTAGAGTAATGTTCCTCCCTTTTAGGGATGTGACATATTGGTATTGAGGACCTGGAAGCGGGACGCTTGTTCTGCAAGTGAAGCCTTCTGAGACATATTCCCCGTGTGAGATACCATAGTGTGGCTGGCACAGACCTTTCCCGTGAGAATTTTTCTTCTCTTCCTTCTGTGTTCTACAAACAAAGATAAAGTTTGGATGTTATTAAAACAGTTCCTTGGGTTTGGACAGTTCAGGCCTGGCCATTTAGGCCCAGGGGGAGGTTTTGAACTAGCCAATCTGGGTGACCTTTCAAGAACCTATATAAGCTGGAAACAAATAATAAAGACACCTTTTTTTCTATGCTATGCAGAGAGTAAGTCCTCATTTCTCAACAGTGACTCACAGCGACACCATAGCCACAGGTGAAAAAAAAGGTCCATCATCATTTTTTGAATACTGATGAACTCCAGCTTCTTAGACAGGAAGTTAATTTCATGATAAAATGTCCATTATGAGAATGAAAAACCAAGTTGTATCTTTTTAAATACTGGGTGGTGGCTTTATTTCAGGTTTATTGTTAATGGGTCAGCTCAAGACAGTTACTTGACAGTCAGAATCACCAATACTAGAAAGTACAGTCAATTACTTTCTTTCAAATAGGGTTACAGAATCTTTTGGTCTTCTTTTCGTGTTACCCACATTACAAATGACATTTGCCCTTAAAGAGAAATCTCAGGGCTCAGCAAGACAGCCTATTTAACCAAGATGAGATACAGGACACACATTATACACTGAAAGACCCTGGGAGAAGTTGATGCAGGAAGATTATAGACCCATAGCTGGCATCTGAGTGTGGCCTAGTCAAGGAACTTAATTTATTTCAAACTGCATAAAAAAATTTCTCATATGGCACCAAAGTATCCCCTGAAGGTCTGTCACATAAACATAGATGTCGTCTCACTCCACTTAATGAATGAATATTATAAGAACAAAATTTGAATAGGAATAGCTACAAGTAAATGGCTCCTCATATAGGATTGGTTTTCTGTATATTCTGGCATGTCTTGGTGAAAGCTGTGTTTGGAGGCCTGTAACTACCACCAGATCTCCTTAATTTGCAACACATTCTGCATTTTTACTATTTTCAAAATTAGCCAAGAGGCCTGTGTTTGTTTCAATGAATGTCTTTCTTTGCATGAAATATTTCACAAATACCATTTATTTCTATGTGCTTGATTCTTTGCAGGGTTTCAAGACTATGATTTAATATCTTAGATTGTCTAAACAAAGCCCTACTTAAAATTTGCTCAGGTTTGCTTAGAAACCCAGAAACCCTGTAATTATAGGGAGAATTTGAAGGAGAAAGCAGTTTCATTAACACCAGAAACTACTGTTTATGCCCATGAACTGTGTAAAACTGCAGTTTCAGAAATCCTGCTGAAATAATCCTCCAGTGTACTCAGTAAGCAAAAATAGTAAAGAAGCAGTACTTCCATGTGACCTCAAGGACTGGACCCATTGCTTTTAAGTGCGATTTTGTCCAACCCCGTATTAGTTGATTCACAACGCCTGAAGTACAGCTGCTGCAGCACACCCTCCTCATTGCTGTCATCTCTCTCCAGCAAAGGAGCAGGGATGTCAGAGCTCCTGCTGGTGCCATGAGGTGTCAGCGGGGCTTCAACCTGTAGATGCAGGGCTGTGCATGGCCTGCAGTTTGTATTTGTCTAACCTATGGTTTTCCCTCTGTTAGGGATATAAACTTAGTTATCTGACTGCAAGTGTACCCTCTTTGGCACTGGTCTTTCTTCTTGCCAAGCACAGTAATTAGGGATATGCTTTCTCTACTGTGCTGTGTGGGGTTTTTATAGTGCCTTTGAAGGGTGCCAAATTGACAGCCATGGGGCTTCGGGTCCTCTCTTTACCCACAGAGCCATTTCAGCCATTTGGATTCTGAGCAAGCATTATTTGCACATATTTAACTTCAATGAGACCAGTATCCGTGCATGGCAGCTAATGTTGGGGAGAAACAATGAGCTGAATTCTCTACTGTTTGTTTATTTGTGTTTGTGCTCATATTGAAGATGAGGAAAGTGCAACTTCATTAAATTAAATTAAATTTTATAACAATCAAATGATTTAGGTAATAAAGGGGGGCAAAGAAAGAAAATGTTCCTTTTTAATAGCTATAACCTGTAAGCAGTGCTTTATCTTGCTGCTGCTGTTGTAAGGACTAGTAATTGCAGCCGTCTAGACACAGGAACAGATGCAAAGTAGAGCTTTATTATATCAGACATTTGCCCTACTACGATACAGTCTAATTGCCCAGAAAATATATTTCTACATGAATTATTTCTAATTTGATTTGAACTAGACCAACTGTTGTATTTTGCTGAACTTTATCAGCTGATAAAATGTAGCACTACGTTTCAAAACAGTTTCTCTTACCAATCTTTTTAGAGAAAAAGATTAATTAATTGAAATTTAAAATGGCATGTGTTTCTCTAGCAAATGAAATAGTTTTCTTCCTTGTTAATTACATTTTTGCGATTTCATTCACCTGTGTGGCTCAAAAGGAAAAGCAACACTAACACTAATTTGTGATTTAGAATGTTTTATCTACTAGTGTTGCATAAAAACATTTTAAAGTGCAAGTTTAAATTCTGATTAGTGACGATGTCATTGAGAGAGATGTAAGGACTTCAGTTTGGTTATCTGAAAATTTCGATAATTTAAAACAAATGGATTTTTTCCTCCCAATTGATTTTTTTTTTCCTTTTGAGAGTATTAGTACAAAATCCTGAAATTTTTAATAAAACCTGGTAAACATTGTGTGTATTTCAAGACAGTCTGAATCATCAGTCTTCTGAAAATGGATAATCAATGTGAAATAAAGCTAAATCTTTGGATGCTTAGGTCCATGGTTTTAAAAATATTACATTTTGTTGCTATGCATTTTTGTTCATTTTGCAGCTGGTATTTGTACATTTGTTCTATTTCTTCTCACGTTTTAAGATGAATTTAGGAAATGCAGGGGAATCTCTCAACGGCTTTTGCATAAAATGATAATAGTAAGTTGCTTCTTCCTTTTTCCCATCCCCCCAAAATAGAGCATACTACTGAAATTATTTAAATTGACTGAGCCTTTTAAGCAAGTAAACACATTTTAACTAGTTTTTTTTCCCAATCCTTCCATTCATGCCTACTATAGAAATTAGCCTTCACTCTTCCTTCACTTACACATGGATACACACACTTGCATGGACACAAGAAAAATTTCTTTTCTCCTGTCAGCATTCCTAGCCAACAATAGTTAGATTAGTGGAAATGAGGGCCTCCGCAGAGAAAGGACATTCAGCCACAGAAGGCTCCCTGCAGGAACAGCTGGTAGGGGTTAATGGCTGCTGAACCTCACAGCCAGGGCCTATTCTCTATTGTGTGTTCAACTCCTGGGAAGGAGGGAGACTTGTGACAGCTTCTGGGGTGCATGGGATCAGAGGTACAGCAGCTAGGTCAGAGAGGTAGTGTTCAGGGGGAAAAGGCTAGCCGGGAATTGCAATAAAAATGAACTCTGCGGCGGGGACAGCCGAGCCTTGAAATCTGCAAAAATTGGGCGCAAATTGCCACGGGGAAACAGTAAAGGATTATTCAGTAACATGGCTTCTAACCTTTTAACAACTGCGATATGAATTAAAAGAACAATTGGAGGGAGATGGGGGATGAATAATTCATATCTGAAAGTGGATGAAATCCAAGTCCGAGCTAAACATGCGCCGCTAATGTATGTTATTTACGTTTGTACTCTAACCCCTCGGAGTTCGGCTCTCCGGATGGTGGTGCAAGCACCGTGCCTGCGGTACCCAGCATTCCAGTCAGGAGTGATCACTCACTGTTCAGCATGCTTAAGTCTAAATAGAGAGTGATTAATAAGTACACGTTTCCCCTCAATGTAGGTGTGTTGGCCACGCCGCCACAGCTGGCGTGTGGAAGGAGCCCTCCTCAGAGGGCTGGCAGGGGATGTGCTGGAAGGTCAGGTCTGGTTTGGGACTGGGCTCCTCTGCTGCCTGCCTGTGCCCGGCACACACCAGGAAAAAAATTCCAACTGTCAACAAAGTTGGGAAGAAACGCCTTGGCAGGCCGAAACAATTATCTCTGGGAAAACACTAGGAGGTTTCTGTCACCCCTGCCCCTCCTTGCTTTGGGATAGCTTGGCAGGATGCTGTGGTTTTAAAGGGACCTTAGAGGGAGCTGTATTTCCCTTCTGACAGAGGATTCCTCTCCATACAGTATCTGAAAAGTTCCAAAATTAAACAAAGTAGCATGAAATTGCAAAAAAATATTAGATTGACCAATTCTGTGGGGAAACCTCCTTTCCTTTCACCTACTATGGCAGCAACCTTTCTATTTTTTTTTGCTGCTCTTTTGGTATGGGAATTGCTGACACTCGGTAACATTAAATATTGTGAGTTGTTAGGAATGTTATACTTGTAAGCTACAGCTTAAGTAAAAGAACAGCAAGTTTGCTGGTAATGCAGCTCTTTTGCTCTAAATCTACTGATTCCCTGTTCTCATTATGCTTCTAGATGAGATATGTAGGTCTTGGGAGACATCAGCACATATATTACCCAGTGCAGTTTGGGTGAAAAAGTTCAGCTGTAATTATCATTCCTTAGTTTTGTTTGTTTAATCTCAAACTCTTTAAGCCACGTAAATCATTTTGCCTTATGGTTAGTTTTTTGTGTCTTTTTTTTTTCCTCCTCTATGTGAGTTTGTTTGAAGAAAAAAAATGAGAGAGCAAGGGAAAAACACCGTGCAATTGAAATCCTCACCTGCAGCAGAAGCATGAAAGATACTGTCAGTGAGCTCCCAGTGAGTCCTTTGGAAGCAATACAGATGCAATACACTCATTATGGTTCTTTTATTTGGATTGTAATGGCTCAATGGAAGTGTATGAGCCAGAGCCTGAGGGCTTTTAAGAATATTTAAGATGCACTGAAGTGTGTCATGCCTTAGTACACCCTGACAGAGTATTGCAGACCCCAGAATGAGGATTGACAAGTACAGGTAAAAACAACAACAGAGACATAACAGAACAATAACAGAAATGCCTCCCTCAAGTACTGACACTGACAGCTTGATAGAATAAGCAAAAATATCACCAAAATGACTTGCAGGCAGGAATAAATGAGGCTTCCAAGCACTCGTGAGAGAGCGCTCAGAACATTTATCCTGCTTTACATTGTGGCTACTGAAACGCTAAGTGTGACTTCCCCAGAGGCAGGCAGCAAAGCAGAGCACCTGCCACCACAGCCCTTAGTCATGCTTTCTGCTGGGCTCGGCAGGTGTCCCTCGAACACAAAACCCCTTCTCTGCATATTCTGGTATGTCCTCTGCCCAAATGAAAGCCCTGAGTCTGCAAACAGCTCTGTGCATTAACAGATTTCACCGTGTACCTAAGTGACTTTTTTGATCCTGACTCCCAAAGGTGAAAATCCACATTTAGAGAGCGTGCTCATCTTCATGCTAAAGGTTGGTACTTGAACTGGTAGAAACATAGGTCTGCACTGAAATGTCCATGCTCGGGATGCCTGAATTGTTTGAATACAGTGAGGATGGATGATAAATCTGGAAAGAAAAATAGGCAAATAGGCTCATCTGGTCTAAGATTTCTGAATGCATGATTTCAGTTCACAGACAATTTCTCACACTAAGTGTAAACATCCGAAAGCAAGACTGGCTTGACATAAAATCAGCTTAGAATAGCAGTTAGCAAGTGTGTTTCTAATAAGTTGCATTCAAATTCTCATTTGTTTTAATAAATAAGAAAGTAAGAATAAGGGAGTTTGAAGACCTCTCGGCTATTCATATTGTCAGCATAAAGACGAAAGGGGTATTAAATTAAGAAATCAGGAGGGATTTATTGTGATGACAGACTCTCACACTAAGGGTTTGGTACATTTGGTAAACTCTTAATCTCCCCAAAGTGCAGCAACTGATTCCAATAATTTGTTGACACAATTTTTGAAGATACAGATAAATCAGTTTTGTGAAACAAATTTAAGAGAAGATGCTGTTTACAAAACCATGATGCAATTTCTAAAGCTGCCAGTTCAAACATTATGTATGATATGCTCTGCAGGATGTGCTGTTGAAAGGGTTAAGCTTTTCTGACTTTCAGATACAATGAAATTATGACAGGAAGAAAATTGTGCCATTTTAGCATGAAAATGCTTGTACAAATACTGTCGTTCCTTCCTTCTTACTTTCTTTATAATGCCTCAACGATAGCTAAGATGACAGACATTTGACAGGTATCTGTAAGCATACAACCCAGGCAGCTCATTAAAGTTTTTCTTTCTATGCATCAGCTTTCACAAAGGCAAAAACCCATTAGCATTGACTATTTTGCAGATTAGAAGAATTAAGGGCTTCAAACGTTGGCTTATACCAAGCAATGTCATTTGTGAAGTGATGTTTGCTTTATTATTTCCCTTTCTCTCCCTCTGAAACCAGACTGACATGACTTTAGCTCAACGTAGGGCGTAATGTGCAAACCAAAGGACTGGCTCACCGATGAAAAGAAACACATTCCCTTTTATACATGACTGGAATGGCAAAAAGGGGAGACTTTACATGTACTATTTAGGCTCATTAGAGTACTGATTATGATAGTTCTCCGGTGTAATCTTTAATCGACTTTGACACTAGATTTGCCCCGTTACAAATCCTGTCATGCAAATTAAGTCATTTGTGTTGTTTGATATGGAAAGATCTGCTATGAAATGAAAGATTAGTTCACAGATGAGGCACCAGAGACTGCTGCCCTTGTGCACCGTGCAACTGATTACAAGGATGAGAGCATCCATTTTTATACTGCTGTTAACATTAAGGAAAGAAGATTAAATTATTGTAGTTTATTTCCTTCTTCCTCCATGCAGTTATTTTAAATAAGATTTCATAATCCTTATTTTAATGGTATGCAAAACTGGCAAAGCTGGTTAAATGCAATATCACCATTTAAAAAAGGGGAACATATTTTTGGAGGCAATGTGGATGATGCATTGGGCATTTTTTTGTATGCCCTTCAATGAGATACTGGATTTTGTTCCTTTTTTTTTTATTAGTGATCAGATGGCAGAAATTTTACCACCATGTACAAACCAGCAATGAAAAATTACTGTAAATTTTCATGTGCTAAAAACCTATCCTTTTGACTCACGATGTATAGGATGCATTTTAATATTGCTGGTTTTATTTTCTATGGAGTAATTGTATCCTTCATTAATCATATGGGCTTGATAGGAAAGGTGTACTTAAAGAATGAGGGTTCTTTCCACTTAGAAACATAGCTTAAGAAGAAAACATTGCACTAGGCCCACTGAATATACATTTAAGTAAAAGTTGTATTGCTGCTGAATGAGCCAGAGCTGGTTTAAGATTTTAGGATCTCTCATGCCCAAGCTGCAGTGATGGCTGGCACAGTACAATTTATATACCTGGCCCTGATTCAGGTAGGCAATCCCTTCCTGGTGACAAAGAATATCAGTCTTTATAAGGATCATTTGTTCTGTACTCTTGAACCAGAGCGTTTGATCTGCTTGAGGAATTTGAGGTGCTTAGTTACTTTTAACACTTCCCACTTAAAAAAAAATAAAATAATATTTGCATATTAAGCAGATCACCTAATTTGTCTAAGAGGGTGGGAACTATGGGTATCTACATAACTTCAGACTGATATAGCCAGAATCTAAACAAACCAAAATAGATGGCAAAATGTTCATCATTTTCCATTTTCATTAAGCATTGCCAGCAAAGAAACAGCTGTGCAGTATTTTTGTGTGCTGCTCTAGCTGTAGGGGATGGACACATAGAATGTGCCTAACACCATGGCTGGGGATGGAACTCAAGAGATTAGTAAGTACTGCTGCTACATATTCTTTAAAGCAGTGGATTATTAAGAACCTCCAATCAAATGTGCTCTCATCTTGTCCTAACCATTCTTTCTACCTCTCATTTATAATCTATTTACTTTGTCCTTTTTAAAATTATGTGTTAGAAGAAATTAACATTACATTTGGTAGCTGTATTTTGGCATAGCATGAATATTTCATATAATCTGAGTGTGCCCGTATTCTTTGGACAAACATGAATGCTGCACTTACCTGAAATTCTCTTAAATGAGTATGTCAGAAGCTGGAATGATCCTTGGAAAGGTTATCTCACTTTCGGATAACTTAAAAGGAATTTTAGCCTTTATTTCCCAACTTAATTATTCCAAGATTCTGTGTGATCATTTATTTACAGATCAGTAGTGCTAGATATTTCTGAGTTACTGAAAAAAGCTCTAAATATTAAACAATTATTCTTAGGAACCTTAAGGAAGAACCCATATAACACACAGTTGTAAAAAGTTGACAGGTGTTACAAATTTCAGACCACCAAGACTTAAATAAGCAATTCAATATTTTACTTCATCAGCAATTTAAGAATGAAATACCTGAAACCTATCAAAGATACATGTATTTTAATATTGTATTTTGAAATTTACCGGGATATCTCTCTTCCCTTAGTGTCAGGTGACATTTTTGAAGAGTGTAAAAAGTAAACCACAATGATTCATCTGAAAATCCTAGTTTTAGAATAGGTTTTTTTTTCTCTTTATGTCAATGAAATAATAAAATCCATACTTCATTAAAAGGCCAGGTTTTTAATGTGTTATATTTTTAAAAAAATAAATCTATACATTTTAACACATAAAGTGTCATGGTAGAGCTTAAAAATAAGGATTGACAAGCATTATATAATTCGGTTAACATCTGATAAGTGCAAACATTGTGTACATGTGTTGCATTATTGCTGTAAAAATTTTCTATTGGCATAAAATAGGTTTGGACATGCTTTGATAAAGATGTATACTACAAATGTACATGCTTTCACAAAGCAATCCTTGCAATTCAAAGGCGTTAGGTACCCATCAACATATTTTAAGTATTGGATCTCTCTCTTAGACTCGTTTGAGAGCAATGTGTCGTCTTCTATTAGCCAAAATACCACAGTATTTATACAAAGGATTCAAATGTGTCGTATACTTCTCCCCAGGCTCATTTGCTCTCACTGGTTGATGCTTCCTGCATTACAGTAATGGGGTCCATAAAATGTAATAAGAAAAAGTGTACTTTAATTAGGCAAGTCATGCTATGAAGAAATTCGGATATAAATCACTTCTCTTTATTTGCATATACGAGTTGTGTATAGTGACAACTTATATTAAGTTTATTGAAGTGTCTTAAGGTGCTTTTATAGTATGTGTAAATACAGGCCTGGTCAGAAGAAACCTTGCAACACTAAAATATTCAACTATTGCACTGGCTGGATGGATATAAAAATTAAGGAGACGACTGCTAGCATAAAAGAGTTTTTTAAACCCCAAAATAGAAATCAGAGTACATTAGTGAGATGCATTAAACTGTGTAGTAGTTCTCTGAGAAAAATGCTGGAACCTCTATCAATTAAGTCTATTTAAAACAGTTTGGTTTAAATGGATTTTCCAGGTAGTGGAGTAGGTTAGGTCATTTAGTAAATTTTTTTCCCTCTGTGAGTGTTACAACTCTATTAGTGGCATCCTTGGAATTAAAGCCCATGGTTTTTTTCAAATTTATTCACATCCTAAAGGACAAAATTATTTTCAAAGATATCAAAATTGTTTAGAAGCTTAATTCCGTTTGTTTTGAGATAAGCCTTTGTGACTGTTAAGTGTCTTTTGCTTGTTTATGTGCCTTTGGATATGTGAGTATACACATCCGGGACACCACTAACCCTTTGTCTGAGCAATTAACCAAAGTCTGTGTAAGTGTCAAAAGATATTTTGCTGTGTTGGTGTGAGTAAATGCTCATATGCAAGTTTTTGGCTTGACCCATTCTGTACAAGTTGCCATACGCAGTGCACCAAATGAGGTCTCAACTACAACCCACTTAACGGTGCTAGTAATGTTTGTCTGCCATCATGGAAGTATCTCGGCTGACCCATTCTGTGATTGTATCTGCATTACACTTGGTGATGCTTGCCTTGCCTGAAAATGTTGTGTTCTCCTCTTAAACAGTCATTGCCACCTGCACAGCAATATCTTCCTTTAATAGGCCACAAGTGCACACTGCACCATTGAATTTGGCCCATTTATTCAGCCCAGCTTTCTGCATGGTTTCTGCATTATCCACATTTGTATCCTAATATGTGTCCTAAGCAATTCCTCAGTACTCTTTATTTTGTGTCAGTGTTCCAAAAGAGAACATCAAAAAACTTCTGTCCCATGATCACCATCCTAAGAGTTTGAACTGACCTGGAGGACCTCACTGTTCATACCCTCCCATCATGTACCTTCCCTTCTAGCACTACTCCCTGCCATCTTCCTCTTAACCAGGTCATGAAATATGCAAAGAACATTCCCCTTTGCTGGAAAGGTGGTAGCCTATAATGTAAAGCTGGCAGGTTATTCTGGTGCAATGTACATATAATAAACCTGTGCTGCAATGTATCCAGTTTCCTTTTACCTTAACAGTATAATTAAAATTTCCCCCAATTTGTACTCAAGCACCTTTTACTCTCACTTCAGAGTAACGAGAGCAGAAGTCCATGTTCTCTTCTCCATCAAATAAAAGCTTCAAGTATCTCTTCCAAAATCTCTCTTGAAACCTGACAGATTTCTTAAAACTTATTTCTTAAATGTTGCTCAACTGATGGGCTCTTCTGAAACTAAAGTTGCTCTAATGCTATTCCACCTTTTTCCTTGATTTCTCATCATCTCAAGCAACAGAAACTGAAATGCTTGGATTTCAGTCACAATCACAGTTACAGTGTGAATTCTGCTGTGTTCTGTTTCTGGTTTTACCGCCAGTTTCTAACTTGTGCTTGTGCGAAAAAAAGGGCCATGACTGCAGGCTTGTTCTGCAACTGGTCCCTAAATTGCAAGGGTTTTATTATGTTAGAAAAAGAGGAATGCTAGTATAAAGAACAGAACAAGGGGAGCACACGGTTGTCAACTTGTCTTCTAAATTTTTTGCTTTCTGTCTCTGTAATTCAATAAGGAATCTGTGTTTTTAAGGTGCTGTGAATGTAACTAGTACAATACATTTGGAACTACGAAAGAATTTTTGTATTTTGGCAAAATTGGCAGGAATATGTGACTATTTTTTCCATCACACAGTCTTATAAAGGCATACCGAGAGTACTTAGCAAATGTTAGGCAGTTTAAAACTCAGTAATTAATGGGAATGATCTATTTGTTTCAAATTACAACCACTGTCTGCTGTGGCAGATAGTGACAATAGTTCAGCTCCCAGAAAAAAACCACAGAGACCTATGATTTTGCTATTCAACTGTTATCTGCAGGGAATAATGTAAACACTTTGAAGCCTTAGGTCTGGACTTACCAATCCCTCCATCTGCTTCCCTTTCCCCTTTCTTCTCCACATTTCCATAAACAGGGAATTTTTCACATAAGCCCAATAACATTCCCACTGACACCACTTCAAAAATGTTTGGTATATTAACTAGTAGAATTCCAGCCTTCAGCCTGTAACTCAGAAACCGATACATTTAGATCAGCCATAGTGAGCCTCTGACCAAAGTTTGAAGTAAAGTTTCACCTTAAGTACTCAGGAGTAAAATATTGACTCTATAAATATTCAGCTCAGTAAGAATCAAAAAACTGAATGGTCAAAATTGCCTTTTCACTGACTTGCCAACCCTACAGCAAATTAGTGGGAACAGATGGGAAACACACAAAATATTCTGTATCAATCTGATCATGTTTTCTATAACTAAAGGTCCTCCATGCATTTATGATGTAAATAATATATAATTTAAAAAATTAAGAACTCTGGTTTTATGTACGTAAATATAAATGATAGTCTAAACAGCATGCAAATTTTGACTTAAAATTTCAGAAAATTATGTTCCACCCCAAAGAGGGTCCTTATAAGTAGCAGGTCTAAGATTAAAATAAAATACCAAAACACTAGATTCCTAAATATGAAGTATTTTAAAACATCTAATTTATTTTTGCTAAAGATTGTTATAATTACAGGCTATCAAGGTGGAAGTGTGCCACTGAATTGACAATGACTACTTGAATGAATAAAACACAAGAATATATTTAGCTGTTGAAACATCTGTGTAACTCCCATTACTAGAGCTGCATGCACAAAGGACAGCCAAGTGAACTCTGTTGTATTTATACATACACCTTAAAGAGCAGAAGTGGTACAAAAATAAGAAAAAGAAATAGTAAAACAGGGTGTACTGAAGTGCTATGGACAATTATGGCCCATGAGGACTTCAGAAACCACAGGCACAATGATATTTCAGTGCTTCTCTGGTCAACATGAGATATTCTACTCACTGTGGCAGAAGGCAGGCTTATTCCCAGCTGGAGCCACCTTCCACCTTCTCTTCATGCAAAGCATTGCAGGGCTTCGTGCCTCCGTAGTCATCATTCACTTCAAAAGACACTTATGTGGCTTCTATGTGAGGCAATTCAGGAGGTGGCTGTTCTATGACTTACTGAAACCACTTGATTTAAGATGAGAATTTTACACCTAAGTATAAAAGATAATAAATATGTAGGGCAGAGGTGACATCTTTTATTTAGAGTTACATTTTTGTGTAAGTGAAAAAAAATGAAACATAGAGGAGCGAGTCTCACTCCTAGAAAATCAACAAAAGGATTCAGAATATGTTTGTCTTAATGAAGTGGATTATCATCTGAGATGATAATCTTCGGCCATTTGGGAGCTCAGATGGTTATAAGTGGCTTCATTAAGACTAGACCTGAAAAGTGGAACGATTTTGTTTAAGATCTGTCCCTTAAGGGAAGCTATTGGGTCAGGTTCAGTTCTAGTGATTTGAATGTGAACAGTACTTGCAAACTCACGGCAACCTAGATTAGGCACTCCTGTTCAGGCCGACTGCTATCCATACTGGGATTAAAGAGAAGTCAGTATTCTGATGGTTTAGACATAGGTTTGACGAGGATCAGACACAAATGGCATCACAGGATTAGATAGATGTTCAAATCAACAAGTAGGCAAGGGCTGTATTTAGAATATCATGCCCCACGTGTGGTAAGTTATGGGAAATGCAGAAGGCAAAGCTGAAGGTGTTGAAAAGAGAAAGTGCATGTACAAACACAAATGTGTAAATATATGTGCTTGATACTTAAACAGAAATATAACAGTCTAAACAGATGAGCGATAACATAGATGAAATCTTCATGAAATATTGGAAAGGATGTGATGTCTGCTGATGACTCAAGCTAAGATTTCATATGAACACACAGTCTCTCATATAGTATTAAAAGTCTAAGCCTGAAATGATTTGTACGCAATATAGATGGCAAATGAATCCCTAGACTGTGAGATCCACAGCAGATCACAGCAAGAGTATTATGTTGTATGCTCTTTAATTGTCATAAAACCAGGAGCTCAATTCCCACTAATATCAAGGTCTGTTTTCTCCTTTCTAGGCCATTCATTGGATGATCTTGTCTTTTGAGTATGAAATGTTTTTTTTAAGTCTATAGTGACTTATAAATGTGTGATTCCAATGCTGAAATTTCAGAACATTTGAGTGGTTAGTGGTGTGCCCATGAAACTTTAATCAGCACTCCATTTCATGACACCATCTTGTTAAAAATCACTTTTTGCCATTCTGAAAAATTTCTGATGCCCAGTATATGGAAAATGAGTTATTTCAGTTGTGATGTCAAGAAAGAAATTTATTACCAAGCAGGAATTTCTTACTTGAATTTTACTGAAGTTGTTGAAGACACTTTGCAGTGATTACTTTTTCAGTTATAATTAGGCATAACAATTGGAATATTTTTAGTATCACACTGATTGCTCCTTAACTATGAATATGTTCACCTATAGATAATGTTATGCTTTTCTCATATGTAATGAACAAATAGTTATGGATAGACATACACATTGATACACTTACACACTTTTTAACAACAAATATAAAAATTCTCTTTAGAAACTGGGGAATTGCTTATGCTGTGGCTTTCTACTCTATCTCTGGTATTGAAAGTAGGTAAAAGAACTGTGAAATGATGGTAGATGACAAACTCCCTGATATCCTATGGAGTAGGAGACAGGGAGCAATGTCTGAGGGCAAGACAGCATTCACACCCTGACAAACACAAGCAGCACTCGTGTCTGGCTTACCAGCCTGCAACCAGTTCCCACTGAGTAAGGATGAGACAGAACTTTCTTGCTGTCAGTTTGTGTTGCCTTTTTGCCATCTCTGTCCTCATTGGGGAATTCAAGGTTTTATTCTCATTATGTTTACTTAGGAGGCAAGAATGCTCTTTTCAATTGCGTTGAAAAGACGTCAGGAATCTTAGAACTGCTGAACTAATAGTTACTTTTATCATTGTAGACAATTAATGAAAATAAGTATTTTATGAAAAAGCATATATAAACCTCTGTAGAATTACGTTTTATGCACATTATAAGCAATACAGAAAAAAATCTTTGCAAGTAACATATTTGCACTATACACCATATATATACACCATGAAAGAGGATGTGAGAGGAGGGCATAATGAGGTAAATACCAAATATACAGCTGATGTGGGTGAACATTATTAAGAGAGGAGATTAATTAAAGTTTGGACAGGGAATGTATCTTTACAAGTCACTCCTTTCCTGCAAGTACAGTGTTTTGAGAACTGCTGCTAAGTCTCCAAGGAAACCAATGCTATTTGTGACTCTGTTTAGTGGTGAAAAACTAATTTTTACCTTCTCTTCTAAGACTGACAAGTCATGACAGCTCTTAGAAGTCTGCAAATCGATTGTTAGTCAAGCCTTGCTATATTTTTAGTTACCTTTTTTGTGTACTTAGACTGAATCACTGAACTACACTACAGATCAGAGGTGGAAAAGTCAGTTGTGATCTGAAAAAATGGTACAAATCCTAATTTTCACAACAAAGCTTATAGCATAATGATATTATATTAAAAATTGTACCTCCTGTTTAAATCATTTACTGGTATCCTGCACAAATATAATTTTTTATATACAGATTTTCTTTCAAGGCTGCATATAGAGCTGTATGCAAATACATACCTTGAGGATGGACTGAGAACCTATCAGATTGCTGCTATCAGGCAGAATCTTACACTTACTGCCAAAATTGAATAAACAAAAATCTTTATTGTTAAATCAGATGCTGACAGCAAGAGCCAGACCTTTAGCAAGATATTTTATCTATGCCACACAGTGGACTGCTATGTGTTCTTTCTTTTCCCGTGTTTCTCTGCCCGCAAAAGGAAGATGTTGACAACTTCGACTTTGAAAGGCAGAGTTTGTTGTTTTCCCACATGACAGCAGATGTGAGGTCAGAGCACGAAATGCCTGTTCGAAATGACACTAAAACTAACCCACCTTGCCTCATCTTGACTCCAGCATCAGCTGAAGGCTGCTGTCCATGGAGGTGTGCAAGGCAATTCCACCTTGAGGCCTCCACAGAATATCCCCTCAGCATCTGGTGATAGGGACTGTCTATCACAAATGATGTCTTTGTGTTCCCTAGCACAGAATGGGCTTTTGTTCCATTAATTTCTCAGGTGATTTTTCAGGAAAGTGAAAACCTTTACTATTTTCAAGATGTAATTCAGAAATTAAAAAGAAGAAAACTTGCCATATAGTTCAGGAGAGGAAGGGATGTGTAAGAGCAGCAACTTTGGAATTAATCTCTGGGTTTAACAGGAGACACAAGCTTAATGACAAAGTGGTGACAGAGGATGATAGGGATTCTGATTTGGTCAGCTCTGCATGTCTGTTATAAATTGCATAAATTTGAACAACAGATGTAGGGAAGAAGAAAGCCAGAAACTACAGGGCTATTGAGAAAAGAGGCAACATTACAAGGGATGGAGTATGGGAAGCTATTACGGTACTCCGGGGTAAACTCCCTTCTAACTCCCTTCTGTATAACTTGAAAACACAGAGAAGTCTTCTTTCTTTCTTCCCATTTTTTAAATTTTTTTTTAATTATAACCTTTGGATTACATATTTGAGACCGTAGAAATTTAATCTTTCTCAATCCTGGCAAGTGCATAAAGTGATATTCCTTGTCACTTATTTTTACATTTTTCTTATGTAAGTGGGAAATATAAAATATATGTTCAAGCTTGGTCAGATATTCATAATAATATCCCATAAAAATCTTAAAAATGCCACAATAAAACTTCACTGTTATTTATCCAATTTGCTGTTTTTATCAATGACGATTACTTTAATTTTTTTTGCAAATGTGCTCATGTTGTATTCCAAAATCTTTAAAATCCAAATATATTTCAGTATACTTGAGTTTCTAAGACTTGAAGCTTTGTGGCATGTGTGTATGTTGACAATAACTCAGTGGAGTTCTGGTGACAAAATACTGGGAAAAAAGTAGGATAAGACCTAGTTAAATCTCCAGGGCATCAAAGAGCAATGAGAGAGCTCCAGTCTGCTCAGGGTTTGGCTCATCTTCTCTCTTCTGGATAGCTGTCACTCACTGTTCACACCACTCCCTCAGAGAACTTTTTAAACAGTTTTTTAATCGTTGAGTCCAGAAGACAAACATTGTTAACTGATTTGAAAGCTGATGACAGAAATCTGGACCTGGCACGACCTCGTCCACCAGGTTTTGAAATAATCAAATGCCAAGTGAGTTTGAGTCAGATGTTGTGAAAGGGCCTGTGCTAGAGGGATGCGACTCCATAAGTCTGTTTGAATGTTCAGACCACAGTCATTGCAGGCCTCTGAGGACAGGCACCTTTTCTGCTGATGCCTTCTCTGGCAACAAACTGCCTCATCTGGTTGAGCTCTTAGAAAAATAAGCCCTTGGCTGAGTTCCCAGGGACGCCAAAGTCTACCAAAGCATTGTGTTCCAAGTGGGATAGGATGCCCTGGCCTAGTGGTATATAGGATACAAATGATCCTCAGAAGCTGTACTGAATAATAGGTATGTTGGATTTATATACACAACTACATAAAGACATGAAAGAAATTACATCCAAAGTCTCAATGAAACCAGTGGCAAATGTTAGATTTTTCCCCACACCATACCTAGAAATCTAGGTCTTGGCTCTGAGATGTTTACTCAATAATTTTATTTCCTATTTGTGCTGACTATCATGGAATTATCCCAGCCATCAATTCAGCCTGTTGACTTTAGTGTAAATGCTTTTGTGACTATTGCCAGTAGCACTAGGTGTTCTTAATGACACTGCTATGCACAGAAGTATTTCCACCACAAAAGATGTCAGAAAGCCTTATTAAGACATCTAATTCTGCCTCTCTGTTTCCTCTCTGTCTTAGTGTGTCCATCAATGCTGATGCAACGCAGTGTAGGCTGCAGTGTCAGAAGCAATGCCGCAATCCAAGTATTCTGTTCTTCTGTGGATCTTGATGAAAAATCCACATTAGTGCCTTAACCTTGTGACCATGAATGAGTCAATGCAGCAGTCTTTTTGTCCATTTTTATTCTTATTTATGTCTATTAAAAATATTTTTCTACTATTTGCTTCAACAAAATATTTTGGTCACTTGAAAGAAAGTAGCAATGAACAGGAAAAAAGTGAAGGTAACCTTTCTAATCATTCTGGGAAGAATGAAGCCTTGCTTCTTTTTAGTCATTACTGGCCTTGAATTTGATACAACTTTCTTGGACTTGTTAGGTGATGAGGAGTCGTCCAGTTTGCACGCTGTTGGAATGCCATTTCTGGATTCTGAATGCCTTAGCATGAATTACCCGCTGAGAGCACACATTTGTCCTAACAGGCCAAAGAATGCAGTGTCAAGAAGTTAAAAAATAAAATCAGGTTGATGTAATGTCTCCATTCATTAAGGTACACACACATTGGTTATTATAAAAGTTTGTTCTCTAAATTTTAAGCTCTGTAGGAAAAAGAGAAACAAAGAAGAGTCTAATTCTTCTTCTGTTTATGTCTACTTCAAATACTTTTCTGAAGTGATGGCTTTTCTCAAAACCATAACAAAAAAAATCCAAATTAATATCCTGTATTCCTTTTCAAAATAATATTCTTTGTCTTTATAACTCCCTTCTAACCCTAAGATTTCTCACAGTTCTGATTCACCCTGACCTGACCTGAATCATTTCATGGTTATGCCTGTAAAGTTGTTTCAGAGCATAGAGCTGCAGTCTTGCTATGTAATATTGAAGAGATCTTGCTGAATGTGTTTTCAAACTTTGCTGCTTTGTAGATCCATAGGTACAGTTCCAGTGTGGTTGGGGAAGAATATTATGTAGAAATACTGTTTCTGCAGCCAGGTAGATCTTTTCTGTCCTGTGAAAACCTTGCTTTGGAAGCTACAAGCTCCACTGCTTATCCTTTTAACAGGCCCTTAACCCCTTCTAGGGGACAGATATCTAGCTGCTTTCACATCCCTCTCGCTATGAAACCCAGACTTCCAGTGGACTGCTTGTAAAACATCCTTGTTTTCACTTGCCTGACATCCCCTTAGGTATACTAAGTCCCCTCCTTCCTCCCACGTCTCAACAATCATCAACTACTGAGGCAGCCAGCATACATTTTTGTGACTATTTTCTTTCTACATTTCATTCAGATATAGCCAGAAAGATCACAAGCAGAAAGCTTGTAAAGTGATTAAACTCATTTTCTTCGTTTGCTGTGGCGCCAGCTTTCTAGGTCCTTTATAGAAACTAGCTCAGTCATGCGGCAGGTTGAGCCTGAGATTCCTGGTGCAGATCATTATGCTCCCATAAATTATCTCATAGGTACCTGAGCCAGGGCTTGAACCAGACATTGAGAGGAGAGGTTTTCTTCCTTTTGCTTTTTACTTTCCTTTGCTGTCCTGCATCACTTTTCTCTTGCCTGTAGAACGGAGAACAAATTCATTTTTCAAACAGCTGGTTCTGTTAAATTCCACTGTCTTTGAAAAGTACTCTCTACTTTTCAGCCAAAATTAACTTAAATGAAATTCGTGTAGTAGCCTAATCTCAAAAGAGAAGACATATTTTCCAGTTTTAATTATTAATTAAATGAATCACAATGTATTTTAATAAAAAATTACAGTGGCCATACAAGGTAGTATTTACTTCTGATAAGCTTATGCCTTTGTGGGTGTACAATTTATTAAGTGTCAATGGAACTGATCACTGCAACAGAAAAAATTCCTTGGATAAATTTTCTGTTGATATATTTAGTACTGAAGTTTTAAACTGCATTCTTTGATAAATTTGTCATGTTATCCAGCTGAAAATCTTAATGAAATTTCTGTTACAAGTATTAATAATAATATATGGTTATGTTACACAATGTGCTAAAAACTAAAACAGTAGCAGATATACATCAAGTTATTGCTATATTTATATACCCAACAAATCCTCCCAACTTTTCAGACAAAAACCAAAAAAAAAAAAGAAAATATGCAATTTTGAACACTAAGCCATTTTCACATATTCCAGTTTTCAATTTTCCAAAAACAAATTGCCCAGCTTTCAGGGAAAACAGATATTTCCCAGGAATCTTTGAGTTCCATTCACAGTTTTGCTCCAACATAACTTTTGGGTTATTTTGGTATATAAATATTTTCAATCCATATTTTTTTAAAGAATCTTGAAAAAGTTTTTCTACATGAATAGGACAAATGACCAAAGGAGAACAAAGTGACCACAGTAATTCAAATGCTCTTGCAAGGTCACCAGCATTACTATGAGGAGGTTCAAAACTGTCTGTGCCATCCCTAAATAGCTCCCTGTTATCCATGGAGATTAAATATACATCAAGGGGAGCTCAGGTCCCCAGCGAGGGTGAAGTAGACGTGGCCATATACTTTCCGTATGGATATGGGATCTATTAATGGTCCTGGAAACACACTTACAGATATTTTAGGCCACAGTTGCTGCAGAGAAGTGGACTGGCCAAGCTGGGGGACACTGGTGAAGGATGTGCTGTTTTCACTGGCATGGGGGACGGCAGAATACCTGATCTGAGAAACAGATTTGAACCCAGAATGAATCTGGGGTCCATCTGTAAAAACAATAAATTGAGCTCAATAGTTTCATAAACTGCAAGTGCAGTAGCATGACAGCAAAGGGTTGATCGCCTATAATGCTTTGTCAGAAGATTTTCCTCTCAGAATTGCCAGAGTTGTTGCCTGTAGACAAATAAGTGCCCTTTAGGATATGGTTCAAGTACAGGAGTAGTTTAGTCTGTCTTGCATCTGAGAGGACAGAGGAATTTATCAAGAAAATCACAACGTTTTTTATGGCTGACTGAAAAATCCTAGAACTGAAGGCAGAAAGCAGATGTTTTGACTCATGCAAAAAAGAAGGGAGATGTTTCTGCCGTATTTTAGAGCTGTGAGGTGAGTTTTCTTTCTTATAAACCAACATTAGCCATGTATTTCTGAAAACAACATGCCTCACTGTCATTTCAGCCTGGGATTATCCATGTGTCCTGGAGACAGGCAGACACCTGGGAGACAATTTCAGTGAGCAGAACATTCTCTAGTTGCAGGAGGTATTTATTACGCCAAATCATTGTTTCTCACTTCATTTCACATAATCATAACTTCTGTGGCATTTCCTTCTTTGACCTTCAGTATAGATCAGAGGACACAGCTGAAATCAAACACACTGTTTATGTGGGCTTGGCCCCTTCCAATTAAAGGATTTTTTTTGTTGCAGATTTCCCCATTCCTTTTTTCTTCAGTATTTCAGTATTACCATTCCTTAAGTTTCAATGTCCAATTTAGCACTTTAGTTTTCCTGCATACAATACATTCCTCTTTCACAGATGTGAACAGACAATCCTCTACCAGTGTGGAAAAGACTGCAGCAACATTCTCTCTTTTGCACAGGTGCATGGCAGATATTTTCTTTCCCTTAGGCAAGAAATAAAAAAAAGCAGCCAAGTATTGCAATGCTCAAATTTTAAAAAAAAATCAGAAAAATCAGTCAAAATTGGCTGCGTCCTTCTTCTTAAAACAGCAAAGAAGGTTTTGTCTCTACAGAAACAAAAGCTAAGCATAGTATGTTCCATTGAGATTTTTTTTTCTCTATCATTCACTCTTCTCATACCACTTTTGGCCTTCTGTCTCTTACAATCATCACTATTCTTATTTTTCTGATGTAATTTCTTCTTTCTCAAATCCCAAATGATCAGCTCTGACTGCAAAGAGCTGATTTGCCTGTTTTCATATCCTAGGTAAGGGCTTGCTCGCTTTGTCTGGGAAAGATTCTTGCGATATTTTATAGCTTGTACAGGACTCAATAATTAAAGTGAGTCTTTGGGCTTAAACCCAATACCACAGCACATATGCTCCAGACAGAAGTTATACTTCATTCCCGCTGAGGAGTAAAATTAAGCCAGATCCCGACCTTGAGCCTATAGTTTGTAAAGAGCCTTAAATGCTGGACTTGTGCACATTTAACCCCACTGTAACAGTTGTAGGGTCACAGGGAGGTGACGGATGCTATCAGGCACTTCCTACTCTAGATGATTAATTATGAAGTGAGATCTCTGCATAGACTGTATGTGAACATTTCAGCTGAGGTTCTTGGCAGACCTACGGAAGCATCTTTGTTGATTCAAGCCAGCTAGTGCCTGTTGTGTTTATCACAGATTTCCTTACAGAAGATAACCATCCCGGCTGTTAGAAGCAATGAAATTTCAATACATCACAACACTGGAAATTTGGATCACAAATAAACAAATATTGCCATCAATATTCCTGGCATTATATAGCTGCTATTAATATCAGGCTTACATATTGTAATTTTATTTCTTAAACCACACAGATAGTGCTTAGATGTATGGATTTATTATAACATTTGGCATATATTATTTATAGCATAAGAAAGGTGAAACATCTTGCAGCATGCATGTAAAGATTAGGATTTATTGTCCAGGAATCCTTGAACAATTTTATCAAAAGCCCATTTCTAGGTGGTGTTTTTCTGCAATAAATCATACAGCAGAAATCTATCAGTGGTCACCAGTAGGAGATAAATGAGAGCAGAGGAAAGAGGGTCATCACAGAATTTTTTCTGTATCATGACCTGTCATTGGCAGAAATCCATTTATTATCGTACACAACTGATTTTTTCTCTCACTCACTGGATTTGCTGTTCTGGGCACTGTTATCAAAAATAAAATGAAAAACTTTGCAGAATGTAAGCTTTCAGGAATCATGAAAACAGAGGTAACTTAAAGACCACAGGTGCAAACACTAGCACTACTTTTACTCCCCCTCCTCGCCTCCTCCCTCCCTCCTGCCCTCCACCTCTTTTCTCTTTTCTCCACCCTCTTCATAAAAATAAACTGTTTTGAAGTTTTCATTATAGAGCTAGGAGAGGATGAGGGACAGGACCATAAACCTGATGCCATGGCAGTACATACAGAATCCATAGATATACGCAACTCAATCAGCTGGTATGTGCAGGAAGGAGGCAAAATCTGTATTCCCCTAGTAGAAATGGGGGAGCTCTCCCTGACCTGCATTAACCCCAATTAAAATTCTCCAAGAACCTTTCTAAGTTTTTTAATAAAATGAAGTCACTTTCTTTCTTTAAGTAAGGAGGGAGAGGGGAGAAGAGCAATAAGGAGGAGGGCTGAAGTGTGACCTTTTTTTGCAAGCTGAGATTATTAGAGGTAGGAAGAAGCAGTATCATCTCGCATATGTCAGTGAACATCACCACCCAGATTTCTGTAAGGTCGTCGAGAATGATCCACTCATGCTCCAGGCAGCTGATGTGGGATTTGTTTAGGTAACAGAGCCTTCACCCAGGGCAGAATTATGCTCATAGCACTCAGGTTTCTGGGAAACTAGAGAAGAGTGCATAGGTGAAATTTTTATAATACAACAGCAAAAGTTTTAAAACCATTTGACAGCTGTAGAGATTTATGAACGCTTCCTTTGTACAAGTAGTGTACCACTAGGGCACACACTAAGATACCCAGATTGTGCTCCTTGTGGAAAGCCTTGGTTATTCCTGCTTTATTAATTCAGGATTTTATCACAGTGCAAGAGTTTTATATGATTCTTCATCTCTCTGATGTATTTATCTTTTGGATGTATGCCAGAAGCATTTTTCTTTCCCTGAGCTAGGTAAAGAAGCAGAAATGCAGGGTCTACATAGTCCTTCGAAAATAAATGAAATAGTGAACTTCTGGCCATTCATCTATGCAACTTCAGCTGCTCCTCGTCAACAGAGACAAGGGTAGGACAGTGTAAGCCTGATGAGACCAGCTATGTACGTTTATGTCACTGCTGGGGAGACCTAGGTGTAAGTGAGCCACCACGCTGTGATCTCTCCTTCCCAACACTGGGCTGTGAGTTCTGCACCGCAGGGAGTGAGGTGCCATCCTCGTGGAACATAAGCCTCATTGCCAGAACCATCCGTGTGCTGCCACAAAGCAAGGCTCTTCCTTCTACTGAAGTATGCAGTATATAACTACATAATCCACACTTCTAAAATTTTTCTTTCTTTCTTATGACTAAAATATTAGTTACTGAAGTAATTTGCCAAATGGCTAGTAATTATCGCAATTTTTCCTCGATAACCTTGTCACAAGAAAACAAAAGATCTGATTGTAATGTTTAGTTTGTTAGGTTAATACTGTGTATTTAATTAATTTATTATTAATATATTATATAAAATAATTATTAATTCTATAGACTTTTGCTATATAATATTTATATATTATTATTTCTTTAATTTAAAGGTTGAACTTGATGATCAGAGGTTGGACTTGATAATCTCAGAGGTCTTTTCCAACCTAATTGATTCTGTGATTCTGTAATTTATAGGGAGGGAAAAGAGGAAAAGTTTGAAGTGAGCCATTCAGATTGGTGACAGGAATAATATCTAAAAGCCAGTCAGAAGAAATCTTTGTATCTGTTGTAGCTAGTACAGAGATGCTACAAGTTTCAAATAAGTTTTAGCTGTAAATATATTTTACATCAAATACATGGAAACCTTGTTTATATGAAAATTACACTTTCTCGTTTGCTCTGTGTGATCAGTTATAATCCCACATGAAGGCTTGATTTTAACAGGCTGTAACACGTGTGCAGATTTTGGATCTTCATGGATTAAACTTTATTAAATTTTTTAATCTTTCAAACTCTTCTTCATATACTGTACATTTAGATAATTTTCCTTGTTGCTTGCATAGGTCTTTCACAAATTAATTTATTCACTCAAAGTAGGAAAACTGTGATACAAATTCAGTAAAAGAAAAGAAGGCAAAGCTATCAAAAGTATTAAGATTTTACAAGAATCTGCCTAAAATACTAATATACCACAAGAATCTCTTATTTTTCATTTCATCTTGACTTCACTGTTTACTTTCAGCATGTAAGGTAAATATCTTCAGAATTCTATTAAAAATTGAGTTGTACTTCAGGAAAGTTTTTTAAATCCCCTTTTTTTTTCCAGCTATAAGATCATTACCTTTCTTTTTTTTTTTTTTTTTTTTTTTTTTTTTGTAATTTTCAACTAAATGGAAGGTTTTATTCCTTGGAATCATAACAGGTATGGATATGAACAATAATTTATGGCTACCATATTAAATGAACGGCTCA
Organism: Callaeas wilsoni; assembly: GCA_013398955.1. Lineage (NCBI taxonomy): Eukaryota > Metazoa > Chordata > Aves > Passeriformes > Callaeidae > Callaeas > Callaeas wilsoni. The sequence goes on from VWPU01016102.1 coordinate 113,059, forward strand.
GCAAAGTAACTCACATTTCAACTTTACTGTAAACTCAACTAAATAGCTTAACCTACATGCAAAGCAAGCTCCTCTAGATGACTATTAATATTTTTAAGCCATTAATATGCTCAATATTGCACATATTATATTAGAATATAATTTTATACCTATAAACCAGGGGAAAAAAGACAGGCTACAGGGCAAATCACAAATTTTTAAGTTGTTAAGGCTCGAATAGATCTTAAATCTATTAATTTCTTCTTCACTAAGAGCAAAATAAGCAGTAGTTTACACTCTGCAGCCTAGTTCTTTCGGGAAAAGACAGTTTGTATCTTTCTTTTTAGTATTTTGGTTGAAACCTTTAATTATAACCAATTGAATCTCCTTAAAGATTAGGGGGCCCGCATAGACAGACTGTGCATACCCAGTCATTATCTAGAGCTCAACCAGAGATTAATGTGGATGAATTTTCTATGATATCATGCACTTTTACCTATTATCAAAATTTAAGATATATGGCACATAACCTTTCATTTTAATATTCATACTGGTATTAAGTATCTTTTTCTTATAAATGCTGCAGTGAAATCTTCCCTTAAGGTAAATTTTGCTCCACTGGCTGAAAGTTGGATGCAGTAGCACTGGAGATTTTATTAATGAGGAGAAAGAAGTGTCCGTGATTATAGGACTTTGAGAGTCACAGGAATTATGGGAATTGCAAAACAACCGCATGAAACCAGTTCAGCAGGGCCTTACAGAAATCCCAGTGTGGGTGTCGCTGACAGCGGAGCCGGGGTACACTGGCGGGATTTTGGACGTATTCACCAAAAAGTGGATCACACTTTGATATCAAACGGAATGCTGTCTGCACAGAAATGGTGAGGCCTCTTTGGCTGCTCTGTGTTGGACACGGACAAGCAGCAGAAGAGTAGAAAGGAACAGAGGTGGTAAATAAGAGGCAGAGACTCCTTATATTGGCACAGTAAGCGGCCTCAGCTGCCCCTCCACTGTCTGTCCGGAGCTCACAAAGGGAAAGGCGTGAAAAGGTACTTCATGCAGAGCAAATACTCCGTGCTCTTGCTGTGTGGGACAAGGATGAGACAGCAGAAGTCTTCCCTCTTCCCTCCATTTCTGTAGGCAGACGCCGTGGTAAATGTAGCTTCCTGGCCTTAGTCTAGGGTAACACTTTTGGCTTCCCTTTCCATTTTATCCTGTGAGCCTGTGTGCACTCACTTTATAGACAATTTTGGCAGACAAGAAGAACAGAAGTAAAGCACGTCTGTGTTTTGGAGTTTAATATTATCAGGTTGGTAAGAGTCAGCCAAGGCAAAGAAATTCCTAGGCTTCTTTTCTATTACAGCCACAGAAATCTGCTCAAAGGAAAGATGCCTCATCTATCATCCCAGTAAGACCATGTTGGATCAGTTTTGCTCAGCCTCCTTCACACAAGCAGGAATTTGTGGTCCTTATTCCCCCTTATGATTTGAATGCTTAAAGCATCTGCAAGATTTCCGCATGTAAAGCAAGGTGTGAGTGTAGTCCAGGAGATTTAGGGCTCGTGTGAAAGATTTAAAAATTAGTTGTGAACTAGAACACTGATTGTCCTTCAGACATCTGGGACTCATATATGAATCCTCTGCAGCAAAACAACTGGATGTACATGGGAAGTGGAACACTGAGTAGCAAGTATAAGGAAGTCTGTGGGGCTTCAGCCCCTTTCCTTTATGCATCCCTAGAATCCCAAATTAGAGAATGACTTTGCCTTTTGCCATTCACAAGCACCAAATTACCCTGGGAAACTGCAGGCCCCAGCAGATAAATTATTGTTGTACCTTCAGCGTCTATTCCTGAGACACCATGAGCAATTTGAGAAGGATGCAGGATATCCAATTCACTTTGTTTTTCACATAGGCTTACAAAAGTGTTTCGGTCAGTGCATTTTTAATAGGAGAACAAAGATGGAAATACGAGTTTTAGGAACAAAAATGTGAGATATGCAAATTATTTTTCACTTTTAAGTTTAATTTTTCCTTAAAAATTAAAGGAAAAGTGGCTGGAATAGACAGAATGCAACAGTGAAGACCAGAACGTACTCTGGAAAGCTTAATGTAATTGTTCAGTCATTTCCTACTGCAGCATTAAAAAAAAAAAAAAAAAAAAAAAAACAAAGAGAGAAGGAAATTTTGCAGGTAAAATTCCTCACAATACCCAGTGTTCTAGGTTTCTTATATTTTACTGTGAAGGATTCTCTTGTTCTTTTGGCACTTCAGCAATAACTTAGTGGAGCACATCTTTAAACATTTCTCCCTTGAAACAGCCCATGAGTCTTGCAGACAGAATTTGTATCATGAGGGGTAAAAAGATCTCTTTGTTAAAAAATGTAACAAGGAATATTCAGGAAAAATTATGATGGGATTGTAATTTTTACATGTGATCTTATGAACGATAAAATGATAATTCTGCTAATGACCCAGGTGCTCATAGGAGGGCACTAAAATCAGTCCCCTCTAACCCACACTGGAAGCACTAAAGCAGAATTATTGCCGTGATTTATAATATTGACAAAATATTTTTTGCAGCTTTTACTGTTACGGTGCAAGAGATCAGAACGAATATACACAGTTAATCTGTTTCTCAAAACTTCCTACCTCAGCTCCGGACCAGCATAAGCACGGTGTGTCATGTTTCCAGCGTTTAGGGATCTAATTGGGATATCGTTCTGTACTTGCTGCTAGATAGTGCAGTGACAAGATGAACCTCAGCCAACGCTGGCAGCCAGCCAGCGCATACCTTGCACAAACAAAATGCAGGGCAATTAAAGTGTAAGTGCCAAAGGAGTGCTGCTGAGAGAGAGCACAAAAATAGCCATCCAGGAAAGCACTTTTTGGCTTGTTAGAGGACTACTGTTCCATTTATTTATTTATTTCCCTTGATGTCTTCCCCTGAAGGGAATCTATTTTCCCCTCTTCAGTATTTTTTATTTTTTAGAGAAGTTTGGGAATGCCTTGGTGAGGAGGGGATTTTTTTCTAGCAAGGCAGGGGAGACAGGATTTCTATTATGTGAACTGAGGCAAGAGAATGTTAGAGAAGAAAGAGCTTTGGGAAGTGTGTTATGAAATGGAGCTTTTTATAAAATACGTGGATTGGGTGCGCTATATACATATCATGTGCTGCAGAAATATAGAGCAATCATTCTGTACACAACTATGTATAAATATTGAAACAAGGCCTGTAATTCCACTCGTCAAAATGAAAGCCCTTCAGGAGTCAGATGTTCCCCCCACTCCCTGCTATGCAAACAGGTCTGCATTACTAAACTGAATTCACAATCACCTTATTAGAAATTTGTGCAACCTGTGTTGAATATCTAGTATCCTAAATGCTCTGCAAATGATTCCAACAGGGCGTTTTGTGATGTTCAGTGACAAAACCTAACAGAGCTGCAACATTTATTACTTGGAAGCCTGGTTGTTAATAGATGGGTAAAAGACTCTTAGTGAGGGAAGAGGAGAGGGGCTGGGGAATTAGCTACTGGAGATAAAGGATACACAAACATACAAACATCGTTTCCACCCTCATTCCCAAACAAAGTGGCTGATCACAATATGCATTTTTATTTCCTTTCAGATCTTCTCCAGTGCTCTTGTGCAGCAGGTGTGTACTTGCAAAGACCAAAACAATGGGCTTTACTCAATTTCTGCCTACCCCGGATAGTCTTGTTGGTGGGTCTGGTGGGTTTTTTTTCTCTCAGAATTTATTTCTCTAACAAAGATTTAATGTCTACAAGATAATTTTTATTTCCCATGTAGTTATACAGAGTACATTTTTTTCAATAATTTTGTTTTTTGTGGGCAGATTTACTTATTGTCTCTCTAGCAGCAGCAGCAGGAGTCACAGAAATAAGCCCCTAAGCATATGGACAACTATGGATGCGTTTATTAATCTGAGCTTCTCTAAAGATAACATCCAAATTCTTTCCTTAAATGTGTTTCTTTACATCATGTCTGTGTTAGGTCAGAAGCAGCAGACACATGCTTTTTAACTTAGATTTGTTTTGAAAAACAACTATTTATTCTGCAGGAAGAAAAGGTTATATTGCAGAGGTCAGACTTTTATCATTTTCTTTTTATGGAGCAAGCCTTTGGGATATTATAATGGTATGTCAGCTAAGCACCTAGATGGCTCTACAAGGTCAAACAGAGTTACAACGGGCATATTTTATGTATGTATCTTGCAAGTGTTGTCCCAGTGCACTCCAACCCCACCAATAAACCATTTTATTGCTTTACAATAATGCAGCTTTGTGTTTCACAGAATTTTTTACTCCTTTGAATCAATGCTAAATTCATACAAATGTCAATAACAAAAATTTGCCAAGTTCTTCCTGGGGTCACTTAATGACATTGTTAGGATTCTTAATGTAGCTACTAGGTGAAAGAGCTGCCAGTACTGCATAAAGAATGAGTTGTTCTACTCCTGCCACTGCCTCAGCTGATTTACAACCACTTTGTGTTTGATGTTGGACAGGATAATTTCATCAGTCTCCAGCCCTTGTGATCATGTCCCAAAATGACTAGTCAGGTGAAGCCCTAGCCAAAGATTGCTTGTCACCTGTAGGAAGTAGCTGTCTGCTATGAGTGGTCTTTACTCATAAATGTAATCATCAGTTAGCTATTCATTGAGCTATACTTCATGGTCTAGATGTAGTGGTGAGGATAATACACAAACACCTCACAGGGAAAATGCTTTGAAACAACAGATGTTTCCATTAAAAAACTTGGGTTTTTACAGTGAGGCAGCATCTTCAACGGAAGTAACTGGCTTCCAAGTTCATCTCTGAAGTTACTTCAGAAAACTTATGAAAATCTCTTCCCCTCCCTGACTGATTCACTGAAGCAAACAGCCTGTATTTTCAAACAGTGATTTCCTAAAAGTCCAACACCGGCATTGTCATGGTGATTTAAGGCAGCCAGAGCAGGATAGGTATAAATATTTGGTGCACTACTATTTTGAAAGAATATGTGATGTGGTGATTGAGCTATCTGGGAGAACAGTATGCTAATACAGCCACACCTCTGGGGGCAAATTCTTATTTATTTTGGTTACATTCTTTGAAATTGTGGAGGATGTGTCTATTTCTACTACAAGTGATACACTTCCATCACATCCAGACATATAATTTGGCATGAAGTAACTAACACTCATCCATTTTTTGCTATTCAGCTGGGCTTAACCTGACATTTGTTCTCTTATTTTAAATAAATAAAAATCTTGTTTCGGAAGAAGTGAAGCTAGTAAAGAATTCTGCAAAAGCATTATAAAATTGCCCAAAAGAAAAGCAGTGCTGTTATTAGGCCAATGCTGCTGTAAATGATAAATTAAAAAGGCAACATGAAGAGGCTGAAAAGTGGTGACAGCTACAATGAGTACATTTTCTCTTTTCTCAGTGTGAGATCACAGTGCAGGAATATATGAACTTTGAATCTCTTTGTGAAATTTGTGCTCATTTTAGCTGTCACTGCTGCAGGTGATGAACACTTGCAACCTGTTTCCACTTTGTGCTTTTAAAAATGCAATGGATAACTTCTAGTAACAAAGGAGTAAATATTCTGATAAATATGATCATATAGCTAATGGAGAGATCTGGATAAAAATTTCAATCTATTTTGGAATTTATCCAGAGGCTTGTGAGTTTAAGGTCAGACAGAAATTTAATTTCTAAAATTGTAGCTGGAAAAAAAAGCATAACATTTGATATGTTTTAGTTATATCTATTTCTTTAGGATACTTCCGAGGCCTAAACACACACTATTTTTCCTCCTCAGGTTGGTTCCTCAAGGTCTGCTCTCTATATTCATTTCGCAAAAAAACTCATCGATCTAGTGCCTGAAAAACATCTAAATTTAAACTACAGTTTCTAACAACTCAAAATGCCAAAGAAAATGGACTGAGACTTCTAGTTTGTCTTACCAAGAAGAAAGAGGTCTTTTGCAAATTTTGCATCTAAAACATATGTGAAACTTTAGATTTTGAAATCAGGATGTGCAGACAAACTCTGGTGTGAGATAAGTTTTTTATTTACTGCTTTATATTTTCCCTTGAGTAAGGAAGGATAAAAATCAAAAGATGCACACAAGAACAATTCAACTTTTCTTCCATAGAACAATTTTTCAAACCATATTGAGTTAGTACAACTCTTTATGTTAATAATTTTAACATCTCTTTAAAACAACCTGTATTTTGAAAATGTATATAGAAAGAGATTGTCTAGTTCTTAAAATTCTCTTTATTTGGCCATTTGCACTCTGAATTTTACTCCCATTGCTCGACATTTCTATCTTTTCTCTCAATGCCTGGAAGTCCTTGTGGTTTGTATCAGCTTTTAACACAATCCAGAACTTCTCAGACAAAAAATCTCTCATACTGTGGCTACCTTTTAGTCCCTCTGTGCTGATGAGCACACAACAGAGAGTTACTGTGCAGTAATAAATGTAATTTTTTGCATATTATTTTGGATTAAAAATGAAAATAAGATGTTATGTATGTTTTAATTACTAATGGAATATTTCCTGTCTGGTGGGTTTGCATTACTCTATTCAGCACAGGGACAAGATTTTAACACCTGAAGAGGGAAATCATTTTTAAACAGGTAGCTTGCAGTAGACATCCAATGACTGATTCTTCCCTGAGTACTATAGCACTACTAGGCACCATGGTAATAAAGGTGTTATATTTAATAATGCTTTTCCATGTATGACAAAAGAAAGAGCCTTTGGCAATTGAACAGCACTTTCTAGCACCCAATGTCATTTGTCTCTTGCAAATTGTGTGCACAAACTGGTCTGCAGCATGAATATTTCCTGTTTGCCCTTGCAAAACATTGATTGACACAAGCCATACACAAATATCAACACCTTCCCTTTACACAGAGGCAAGGGAAATTATCAAAAAATGAGACAACCAAGGCTTACAGGAATGTGACATTTTTACATCTCTAAAGTAGGTAAAAGTAAAATTTGCCTAAGTTTAAAAAAAACAAAGCACCAAACCCCTGGGTAAACGACAACATTTTGTTACTGTATCTTGAAATAGCATGACTGCTATCGCATTGGCAGTGGTGACTGTCACTGCCTTTGCGAGCACTGCTGTGGCTATGTGACCATGGAAAGTGGCTGCTTGCCTGGACACGATGGGCAGTCTCCAGGAAGGTGCTGTGGTGCTGCAGCTGCCATTGCTAGGACAGAATGGCTGTCCAGGGGAAGTTGCAGCACCCAGTACTACAACAGGGCATAACACCAGCGCGCGTTCAACAGCCTCCACAAGTACTGGAGCTGAATCCTTTCCAGGAGCAGCATTGAAGGGTTAGGGCACCACTGCATCACTGGTGCACCTCAAAAGCCCTCTTCCCTGCCCACATGTGGATTAATTTGTATTTCCATATAAGACAATGTACGGTTACAACTACATTTTTGCAGTCAGGATTCTTTTCCCAAACTGACCTTTTTTTTTTTTTTTTTTTGGTGGCTTTTCTTTGAAAAGCTTTTTTCTTTTGTAATTCTGATATATGCTATTCTATCTGGAATTCTTTCCCTTTTTTCATTCTCTTCTTCACTCTCAATGAAAAGATATGACTGCATAGACAACGATGTCCATCTTTCCAGGTTAATTTCATGTGTGATTCCAGCTGGCTTCCTTTGATGTTTCAGACATTTTATCTTAGATTCTCAGTATCAGTGTAAGACAAAGAGCTAATTCTACCCTGAATCTGGAACTTACAATTTGGCAATACTGATTTGCTGGGTCTTGTGATTTTGTTCTGGATCCAGGAGAGAGTTTATTTTTTTTTCTAAGTATTGATTTAGATAATCCCAGATAAAAGACTGGCATCATGTAAATAATAATGATTATTTATTTGACTATTCCAAATATCAGACACAAAAACCATCAGAAAATTACAAAACATAGAGGAAGGGAGACAAGTGGCCACCATAAAGAGCTTGAATGAACTAAAATAAAACATTATTTGCATATGTCATGGATCAGTACTGAATTAGGTATTTTTTAAAATTAATGTTAAGGTAAATGTCATGTAATACATACAGTAACCAGGATACTTTATTTTCACTACCAAAATCTTTCTAAGGAAAAATCTTACTTTTCCTTACTCTTGAATCACAGTGTGGTTTCTCTGCAGAAAAAAAGTTGAGAAAAAGAAAATTAGTTTCCAGTTCTAAACCTTGCAGCAGTAGTAAAACAGCATGAGCAGGCTTCAGGGAGCCCTTCTTTTATAAGAGATTTTGTATTCCTAATTTTTAAACACTTAGAAGATAGATATATTAGTATAAATTAGTCACCCTGGCCTCAGTTTATAGGAATCTATGAGGAGGCACTATAAATCAATACATGGTGATTCACCACATACTAAAATAATCCAGATGAATCATATTTTGAAGGTGTGCACTGCTTTTGATGACTATAGCAGTAATGTAACATTTTTAGCTCAGGCACAGGCGCTTGCCTTTGAGATGGTCAGGTGAGTGTGGCTGAATTCCATCTTTTTGTGCCTGCTGTCTCCACTTCTTCCACATTTCCTGAGTGGAAATGGGGAGCAGTGGATATGGAACTGAGCAGTGGATATGGAACTGAGCAGTGGATATGGAACTGAGCTCTCCCGCATCAGCCCATGTGCCACATCTACAAGTCCCAGAATCTGTTGTAATACTTTGAGCAGATGAGCAAAAGGGAATGTCTTGTGTCACGTCAAAAGAGAATGTGCTCAATTGTTATCAATGACTTATGGTTCATAACTTCCCAGTCTGTTTGTGAGTTAAAAACACATTTTACCACTCAGATTTAGAGGTGGCTTGAGTTATTTAAAATGTTGCTAGTATGCAAAGAAGTCAACTTGTTCTGAATGTTTGGTGTGATGTTTAAACTGAAAAAATATGACTAAAATGAAAAATGAGTCCCTTAATGTGTGATGTTATACAGCTGAGGAAAACATATGGAAAACATTGAAAAAATAATGGTATTCATTTCTGAAGTTTGAATGTGTGTTTTTGCAGTAAAACTTGCCTAAGAATTTTTACTATTTTTTATAAAGATTTAATAAGAAAGACTTTAAAATGAGTTTACTGTATGTTTGCCTGGGCCTCTTCAGCAGCAGTACAATAAAGCAAGTGTAGGGTTCTACAAAATAATTTTTTTTAATTTCCAAGCTACGTGCAGTGCCAACCTTTTCTGGCTTGCTTTGAGCAACATAGGGTGTTCTATATAACAAAAAGTTAAAAATACAAAACCAGAAGCTTTAAAACTAACATAAATTCAACTTATGATGTAAAAACATAGTCTTGTGCATGATGTTCCTCTGTTTTGTGTCAGTGGCACAACATGTTGCCTTCTTGTCACCTCCATCAGGGTGTGACTTCAGCACTCATTAACATGCTCTGATTTGAACCTGTACAAATGTCAGCCTTAAATGCCGCTAATATCACTGAGATTGTTATTAAGATCTTTTCCAGGGCTGTGAAGGAGGTAAAAATGCTGGACATAATATGCTTTCTTGTCCAGAGAAGGCAAAAACGGGGAAAAAATGGAGAGTCAGTTGCAGTGGACCAAAGTTGCATATATCAAGTAAAGACAATTACAGCAACACAACTCTTAAGATCAGATTTTATATTGGCATATGAATGGATTTTTCTGAAAAGTTGTCTCTGAGGATAAGGGTTGAACGAATCATTTTTTCCCAGAAAGCAAAACACTATAATTGCAGATACTGCTTTCCAGCTCTCATCATACTGTGATTATAAGCAATTTTTATAGCCATCACACTTACATTGTATTTCAGGGTGTAAAGACAGTCATTTTTAGGTATTCCCTCTGTGGAAATGTCATTGCCCTGTCCCCGTCTCGATCTTGCTTTGCCACCAATTTCTTCTCAAATTCCCATCTCGCCGGTATGGGCAGCCCTTGCTGCCCACTACTTTGTGTCTAGAGGAGAAGCAGACAAGGTCAGGAGCAGGTTCTGCTCCAGACACCTTCCACTCAAGTGCGGCAGAGCAGCACTGCTTGTGCTGCTTGGTGCTTCTGCGGGAAGCAGGCAAAGCACTGAACTGGCAGTCAGCAGGCACCTCTGCTTCCTTCGTAAAACACTTAAAGAGCCCAAGGTGGTGACTTCAAAGACAGCTTATTCACTGTTCAGAGGAATAGATATTTTGTAATACAAAATGAATCGAATTTCAAAGCCTGTAAAGGTCAAAAGCAGCCTCTGGCCAAACAAGAGGAAGAAGCCGATGGGAATCACACCTCTTCATGAGAGGCCACTTGAACACAAACAGCTCTTGTGAAGTCGCATATGCAAAGAGTTAAACCACAAACCTCCACAGAGTCTGATGGATGAGAAGTGATCACTCATCCCCAGGACAGGCAGGGACCAGGAATGCTGGGCTGATGCAGTTTCACTTTGCCTGCTTCTATTCTTTCAGATTTGGTACTAAACTCTCTTGAGATGGGACTGTGAGCATCCATTTTCATAGCTGCATATGCCAGGTCAGACTCCGCAGGTGTGAAAAGCCCTGTGGTGATAGCACTCATTCTACTTAAATAAGTGCAAGAGATGGTGAGTCTGGGAGAACTAACATAAGAACTTGTCACAGTTCAGTAGCCTCCCCCTCTTTCACAAAATTAGTCTCTTTGAATTACAGCTAATACTAATTCTGCTTTCTGTATGGAACAGTATAGACCCATGTGATTTTCCAAAGGAATTGATTAAAAAGTACCCTGCTGTCACTGGTTTAAGCTCTTGCCACCCTGAGTGGAATTCAATGGGTAAGAATAAGGACAATCATGCAAATACTCAGAATAAAGTGTTAAAGCAAGACATTATGTTGGCTGTCTTACTCAAGACCAATATGGCACTAGTGTGTATCTTATTGTATTCTCTACCTTATCATCAGATTTCTAGCCATTTCACACATTTCAGGGGAAAAATATTCTTTAATGACTTTTTCTGTCTCATGGAATTTTTTGTATCTTTCTACCAGATTACAAAAAGAAAACAAATAACAACAAGAAAGCAAACAACCCCCAAACAAAGCAAAACAAAAAATAGGCATCACAAGCTGTGGGTACAGGCTTCAGAAGAGAGAGAAAATAGATTCATAAAATTTTTCTTATGTACCTTTTCTGGGGTGAAAGGTGTGAATTTTAAAGCCTTCTAACTTGCAGTTTATCCAATATTTGTGCCTTTTGATTATGTAGCCCTTTGTCTTTAAAAGCAGACTGCCCAGTTGTGGTAAGAACTACTAGATCCAGGGCCAATAGGTTTGTTTGGGGATCAGGAAGGATGAACTGGTGTCCCTGTATTTCTGAGCACTCTAGTTCTGTTGCTGTGGGCCACAGAAGAAGCCATCTCTTTATCCAAGGTTGCTGCTGTTTGGTGGCAGGTGCTTAGGGCCTTGCCTGTGAGAAATGGAATAGGAACCTCACACGATTCAACAGGGGCAAATGCCAAGTCCTGTATCTGAGATGGACTAATCCCTTGTGCTAACCCAGGCTGAGGTCTGCCTGGCTGGGGAGGCAGCTCTGCCGGGAAGGCACATAAGACGTTGGTAAACCGTGGGCTGAACATGAGCCAGGGTGTCTTCTGTCATTAAGGAAGGTCAACGGCATGCTGGGGTCTATTAACAGGAGAAAAGCCAGTAGATTATATTCCCCCTTTACTTTGCACTATGTTTGACCACACATACAAAACCGCATCTGGGTTTGGGCCACACTACTACTAAAACATGAATAAACAGCAGCAAACTCAGTGGGGTGCCACCAAGACAGGCAAGGCTGGAGCACTTGCCCAGTGAGAAGAGGCTGCAGGAGCTAGGCTTGTCCAGCCAGAGAGGTGATGGCTCCAGGGAACCTGCCAGTGCCTATGGGGAGGCCATTGAAAAGAGGGCCATGCTCCTGACAGTCACGTGTGCTGAGAGGATGAGAGGGAATAAGTTGAAAAAACAGACATTTGGACTTCACATAAAGAACACCATCACCGTGAGGACTCTTCAGCAGTGAATGAAGAGGGTGCTTGTAGTCCTCATCCTTGGAGATTTTCAAGACCAGACTGTATAAACCCCAGAGCAGTTATTCAAGCTTGACCTGCTTTGAGCAGGAGGTTGGTTGAGAGGCCTCCTGCTGCCCCTTCCATCCCAGTCATTCTGTGAGCATGTGATTTTTACCCAGCAGTGGACCTGCTTGATGCTGGAGTAATTTCAGTGGTCAGTAAAGGCAGCATACTCACTTCCTGGCTAAAACATCATCTGAAAACTTCTGCACACAAAAGCCTTAATGGAATTTTAAAATAAGAGAAATGCAAAAACCAAGGAAAAACCCCTGAATTAATGAGCATTCAGCTTGAAATCAGTTTGATGAAGAGAGCACTCATCGTCACTTGAAGGTAATGGGCAAAAAGAGCACAACTGTCATCTGGATCAGGTTAACCAGAGGCAGAGCTGTTGCCCTGGCCTGTGTCATGATCTTTTGTGTGAACAAGATCAGCACCATCACGTTCCGGCTGCCACCACACGGTGCCTGCAAAGACAAGGGAGAAGCAGCACTTTGTAGCTGCCACCTGCGAATCCCTCATTATTGGCAGGTACTTTGCAATGGAGTACTAGGACAGGATAATTGCTGGAGATAGAATTGGCAAGAGCAGTGTATGGGAGACACATTCAATTGCACACGAGTATGGTAGGTGAACTATAAAAAAAGCAACCCTGCCATTATCTGTTGAACAGCCGGCAACTCTGGGTCTTCCATTTTGTTTACGGCAGAACGGACAAAAGGCTGGTGGTGTCAGCAGTAAATAGCCTGGGGACTGAGTGCCTTGTAAAGGTATGCTGGATGCCTTTATGAGCCATAGCTCAAACTTTTGTGACAATAACGGCGAAGCATTGCAACTTTATTTGCAAGATTAAGTCTAAATGTTGTCCCCAGAGTGCAGTATAAAAACTAATTAATTTTTTTATTCTTTATCATTGAGATCAACATTTATCCATAGGAATTTGCATTTCTATATGACCCTTGTGTAAGCCAGCTTGCATGGGAGGCGGACCAATTTTAAGATTCATCAGTAGTGTTGTCCATCCTACTCAAATATTCCATTTATACCGCATGTTCCACAAGCAAGAATAATTCTGCAGCCAGCCTTAGGAGGAAAACAAGTGCTTCTATGAGAATCACAATTATTACTTTTCATTACACAATGTTTTACTCTTCATTTGTGTCTTACAGCTCCTCTGCCATATAGATTCCTCAATATCTAGTTCAAGAAGTGAGTTTACACTGCAGTCTTCCACTCACTGAGAGCATTAGCTAGGCTTTTCTACCAGGTATTTTAACAGACTTTGGCTTCAAGTCGAAGGCATCTTTACACCTCAGAATTTCTTTGCTTTCCAACAGTCAGTTTGAACACTTAGAATTATTACTTGAGAATGTTATTAGGTGGGCAGAGGTGCAAACACCCATAGAGTAAGGACATCAGCCCTCAGGACATGAAAGTAAGAGAGAGGTTGAAAAAGTATTTTAGTGGTGAAAAATATCTTACCATGCTATCGAATCTGCAATTCAGAGCCTCCCTATACAAAAATTTTGCCAGACAAATCTCCGAGTTCTTGCATTAGCACTGAGGAATATTCCTTATTGAAGGATGTTGTAGAGGGCAAGGGTGCTACCCTCTGGTTTGCCTTCTCGTACAAGGAATGCCTGATACGGAGCTGGGAGACTAAAGGCCATAGGCATGTCCAGTGGGAGCATGCTGGAACCATGCTGGGAGCAGAAGGAACTGGGAGAGAAGGTACACTGCAGCTGCTGAACCCAAGCAGCAGGCTGCAGTCATGCAGGACCACTTCCTCCATTCCAGACTCATCCTGCATTGGTCTCTGGAAAACTGAGCCCTTACCTGAAAAGTCCACTTCCAATATTGTTGGTCCTTTTGGGTCACTGTTGCCCCAGGTGGTCCAATTACCTACCAAGCCAGCAACTTTCTCCTGTGCTACTGGGAAGATCAAATTTTCTTCATCCCTTCAACACAGCACACTGAGGGAAAACCTCTTTATAAATTGCATGTAGGCTCCTATACTAGCCAAATTTACAGATGTTTCACAGACTTATGCAGAAAGTCGGTACTCCTGACCCACTAGTTTTTGTGGGCACTTTCTATTGACTACATATTTTCTGCCTTGCATTCTCTTTGGATACAGAGATTCTTTCAGTGGAANACTAGCCAAATTTACAGATGTTTCACAGACTTATGCAGAAAGTCGGTACTCCTGACCCACTAGTTTTTGTGGGCACTTTCTATTGACTACATATTTTCTGCCTTGCATTCTCTTTGGATACAGAGATTCTTTCAGTGGAAGTCAGAAATATCTATAGGTCTTCCATCCCTTTCTGTGTAAAGACTGAGGGAAAAGTCAGCCTAAACACAGCTTACAAAGCTAACAGCTTTCCTGATTAACTCTTATTATCCAACATGCTGCATTTTGAAGGCGGAAAAAAATCCCAGCGATGGGAGGGAGAGCAAAACTGAAACAAACAAAAAATATCACACTTTGAAATCCATCCCTTTGGCAGTTGTCCCTTTCTCATTTTGGCAGACGGAGAATTGCTGGCAGGACTAGTGAGGGAAGGGTAAAAGACAAATGGTTCATGATGAATCCTTTAACTAAGCTGATATTTCAACACAGCACTTGCCAGCATTTTTCTTTGGCATAGGCTTTATAGAACGTACATGAAAACCACTTCAGCATTGTTAATATATTGGCATTACCTGGTTTATTATTCATCTCCCTCTGAATCAGACCCCAGAGTTTCAGGAGACTATCACATAGCTGAAGTCTTTTTTTTTTTTTTTTCCTAGCATTTATTTCCCTGGGTGCAAAAATGAAATGAAAACTATGAGACCACAATTTACAAAATCCAACAAGCTAGCTTTTTAAAATTAATGTATTAATTAGCAGGATATTGTCCTTTGTAATACTGATAATGTAAATATCACCTTTCAAGAAAAAGGTTTCTCAAACAGCTCTACTGTTAGGGTAAATAAGATCCAGTAAGACAAAAATAAATAAGATCACTAATTCTTAAGAAAGTAAAATAAAAATATGGACTAGGAGGTAATTTTGAGGGTTTTATCATGGTTTTTTGTCCTGGAACAAAAGCCTCCAGGTTTCAGGAGCAAAAGTGAATAGATGAAGATGTACTGATGAAAACAAAATATTTCAAACTGTGAAAAAAAAAAGCAACCAAACAACAAAAGCCCAAACCAACCTGTAAGCTGAATTTAGTTTCTATTACATTTGATTGCAACATTTTCATTGACTTGAATGTGTCCAACACTGCAGTCTACATATATGGCAAGTCATTAAACCAATATATTTGAATTTAAAAAATAGTTATGTCCACAAGTTGAAGAAGAGATTGAAACATCAAATGGGTTTTTTTGTTCATTCATTCATTCATTCATTCATTCATTCATTCATCTCTTCTTTCTTTTTTTCCTTCCTTTCTTGCTAAGTACTTGACTCATTATCTTTTTAAAAATTTCGTTTTGTATTCCTAAAGTTCCCACAGATGGCATTCCACCACATATACATCTTTTGCAGATGACACTGCATTTTCAAGGAACCAGCCCATGAGGACTTACCAATCACTAAATGCAACGTCTGCATGATGAAGTATGTATGACCACAGCAGATGGTCAGGAAGACCTTGTCTTTTTGTCATTTCTGAATTAAATTGTTAATGTTTAGTTGTATAAATTCCTTATAAATGCATCTTGCTCCAGTACAGCATGACACTGTAAAAATCACTGGTAAGGTAGTAACTGAAGGAAATGCAGTGAGGTATATGCAATGCAGTGTACAATTTTCTGGCCAGAGAGCTCAATTAGCTCTCCTCCTTTCTAACAGCCTACCTTAATTTCCCATCCCTGTTAATAGGAGATTAAAATTGTAAAAAAAATTTACAGACTTTATCTTCTGAAATATTGATAATGACTTCTGGCTTTATTGCAGGAAATTTTGGGGGTTTTGCAAAAAGAGACAAAAAAAAAGGTTTGGATATTTTTTCCTTATTTGAATTTACTCTAATGTTAGGATTTATTAATAGAGGGAAACTGAAATGTGAGTGGCTAAAAAGGCAATATGGAATAGCTCAACAAGCTATGGAGAGCATGAATAACAAACCATATATTTTTCCTGCCGTGACAGGGCACTGCATAAAAACACTAGGGAATGGATGCAAACAATGTGCTGGTGAGAGTGACAATAAAACAGAGATGACAGCATGAAGAGAGAATGATGAATGTATTAACACAGGTAAGAGAGTTAGATAAAAGATCATAGGGAATAGCGGAAAATTCACTCTAAGCAGATCTTGAATAGTCTAATAGGAAATAGTGCTGTTGTTAGATGTGGATTTGATAGGGAATGTGGTGACAACAGAGAGTGAAGAAATCTTTGCGTTTATATGGAGAGATTTATATTTATGCCTCTGGATATACATTTATAGATATTTATACTAAATATATATTTTGATATCCCTGTAATAAATTTCTATAACCAAATGATAAACTGTATTTATTGTAGTTAACACCCTTTGCCTGCCTTACCTGTGCTACGTTACTTTTTTCTTTTCAGCTGGTGATTTCTCTAAGCAGCTCAGAATTGCTGTCAGAATTGTTGAAACCTGCCAGATTTTTTTTCTTCTTTTCTTCCCAAACACCTCCAGAGATGGGGAATTCTCCTCCTCTGCTGCATTCTGCTTTGAAGTACCTGTCTTGAATTACCCCATTTTGTATTCGTTTAGATTTAAAGGTCCAATTTCTCTTATCTATCAAAGATGAGAAAAGCAGGGGAATTGAGGCTGTTATTATAAGAAAAATTGGCATTAACATAATAGACAGATTTCTTGAAAATGTTATTCCTAAACAGTTGAAAGAAAGATGTTAGTCTATAAAAGAAAGTTACAAAACCAACCATTTTTTTAAGTCTTGATTTTAATTTCAAAAGATCCACAACAATAAATCTATTAAAGTTACATATTTTTGGCTAATGGGCACTTGCCCGGGATTAGTCTCTAAAACTGTTGTTTTTCAACAGTTGAACCAGCAAAGAAGATGAAAAACCAATCGGCTTTAGTAGGCTTTATATTAGGTCCTTAGATGTAAATAGTTCAACATAATTTTATTTTATTGCTTGTTAGCACTCTCATGTTTCATGCCTTATGGTAGCTCAATGAGTGGTTCTTTTAAAAACCTTTCTCTTTATGTCATTATTTTCCATAAAGTAATATTAGAGATGTAGAGATCCCTGATTGCCTTTTTCAAAATGCGTGTCATGTACTTGGGGCATTTGTTTGATATTGAATGGAACACAGCAGCACTACGTAGAAATCTAGGAGAAGAACTGAAAGACACCAATTTCTTCTGATGCTGTAAGTAGCTTTTAGACAGATTACTCGAAGAAGAAGAAAAAAATCACCAAACTGAACCCCGCAGCACATGCCCACGCACAGATTAGGCAAAACTTGCTGTGACAGTTTCAGTATTGCCAAATGTTGTTCAAGGTTGCAGACTTCAGTTTTATGTTTTCCTTCACACACAGTATTTTTAATATTATGGGTCAGAATTTCACCATTCAATGGCATCTCTTTGTCAGCAGTGATTCAGTAGACAAACAAGGCTTGATGAGTTGCCAGTGAGGGATATCACATTTACACAAAATCACAGTTGAAACCATCACTCTGAGACAGATTAAAACCTGTAAGGCTAAGCATAAGAAAAGAGATCCTGAAAACCACCAGAATTTGTGTATTACAGTATGAATGGAAGTTTCAGAAGACTAGTCAGAAAGGATTACTCTAGAAAAGAAAATGTTTGTCTTGGAGACTTTTTTATTGACCTGTGATATGCTTTTGGTTTGAAAGACATGTAAAACAAAGACAGCTCCAGTCTTTCAAAACTCTCACAGCTCTATAAATAACTCCACATAAAATATACAGTATGTATAAACAGCATGACAAAGATTTTCTGACAGGATTTTCTCTACAGTAAAAGTAAAGTCAAAACATCCCATTGATGGCAGCTATTTTGAATTCCTAAGAATACGAGTGCTTACGAGCTGGCAAACTCTCCGTGAGTGAGAGCAAGTACAAACAATGAACTTTTATGAGGTTGTAGCCATTCCATCAAGATCCAAATGCAGCTTGGATGGATCTTAGCCAAGAAGTGACTGCTCAGCATTTAGTAAATCGTCAGCTAAGGGAACTGCAGAAAAAACCAAACTGTTCCAGCAGTAAAACTATCTGCCAGCAACATTTTTGAGAGTTCACCATCTGGGTCCTGCAGCCATCAATCAGACTCAATGTGTCACTCCAGCTGTCCTTCAAGGCTCCTCGTGGTCAAGGTAGAGCAGTTGTGAGAAAATAAAACACAAAAATTGAGAGAGCACAGCTGTTGAAAGCTCGAGTAAGTCAGCAGGCAAATAACTCCCAAGTATTAAATAGCACACAACTGCTTCTCTAAATCTAAAGATTGACCACTTGCATGTCTCAAATTACCTGTTTTCTGTACTACATATTGATATTTTATTTGACTATTCTATTTTAGTGGATTTGGGGTTGTTTCATAAATGCATCCATAAGTCTCTCCTAGTTTTGTAGGAAATTAATCCACAAAACCCAGGTCTATAAGGTTATTTTCTATAGGTTAATATGTAAGGGCTCTACTCATCAGCACTTACTGTGACCTGTACTTGTTAAAATTAGACACTAATACTGGACATTTTGACTGGAGACACACTCTGAAAAACTCTGCCATTGTGAATCTCCCACCTGGCTGAGAATTAGGGCCTTTAAAATATGTGTGATGTGTGCATGGTCAGAAAGATTCCCTTGGAAATGGAAATAAGTAGTAGCTTGTACAGGAACTGAGACAGGAAAATAGAGATGTAGTAGAAATTTCAGAAGAAACACTAAAAGATGTAGGAGCAGTTGTTAACTCAGTGATTCAATTCCTGTGAGAAAAAAAAACAAAAACAGGAGGAAGGCAGAACTAGGGAAAGAAGAAGCTGATAGCTGAAATAGCAAATCTGATATTCTGAATGGATGCAAGTGCAGAGAGTCAGAAATAAAAGCCAGAGCTATAAGTAGGGCTGTGAAAATTTAGAGAGAAAGAAAGTTACTGAATTTAGTAAACTTGAGAAACAAGAGAAAAATTTCAGTGACCAAAGTGAAAAGTTGAACAGACAAGGAAATTAATAGATTTCTACTGCATTTTTTAAATGGAATTATAGGGAAACAAGCTGGGGTTTCTGTCCAAATGTGGTTGATTTCTTTTTCTGTCTATGTTACATTGCAAAATAACTCCAGTATTTCTTTCTCACTTTTAGGATGTTTCAAATACCTGTGTGGTGAAAACACTTCAGTTTGTTTATTTTTTTTCAATAGTTGACTTTAATTTATGAATGGTTTTAATAAAAAGATATGTGCTGGCATCCAAAGTTTGTTCTGATATACAATTTAGATGCAATCATCTTCATAGAATGGCTTTACTTAATGTCCATCTATAAAAGTCTGGGCCTGGAGCACATAAAGAGTGTTCTGTAGAAATAAAAATAAAATTATGAGCATTATATTTTTTATTCTTTTCCTTTTTAGTGTTTAGAAAGATTTATTGTATTATAGTTATTCAATACTCAATTTTTACAAAGCTGAGCTGCAGATGGTAAAAAGTGTGCATGATAGCAAAGAATTCTCTATTCCAGGTTTTTCAAGCAAATGTTTCTGTTTCAGGATTTTAAAAGAGGTGAATAATAATCACATAATCACTGAATCATTTGGCTTGAAATGGACCTCATGGTATCATCTAGCCTAACTCTTGTACACAAGACTGTGCCATTTTTGTGCTGTCATTCCACATGTTGCAAAACTAACTCAGGGATGCTCAGATGCTTCAGAAAGTCTAGGCTGAGGAGGAGAATGAGAAATGGCAAAAGAGAAATGCAGAAGAGGAGGATGAAAAAGAACTCAGTGACCTGTTGTTATAGGCAGATGTCTCCTAGCCTGTCGTAGGATTTCCATTGCAAACTTTCACGAAACCTTCAGAGGTCTGGGCACACTGAGGACACCAGCTTATATCTCATGCCAAATGAGATTCTTATAGGTGAGGTTTCCTAGCATTCATCTGAGTTTTCAAGGGGAAGCTAACAAGAACACAGGAAGTTATGATTTTAATTAATTTTTGGTAAAATACAGTAAACCATCTGAAGTGCATACAGCTTTAAAAAAATTAACAGACCTGTGTTTTAAATACACTTCCAAAAGCATTATCATCACTCAAACTTGTCAAAAAAAGGATATACTGCAAAAACACTCATGACATTTCAAGTGGATTGGCTACTTTGATGAAGCTGTGATTTAGTCTATCATCACTGTTAACTGGTGCCTCACCTAGGTACTTACTGGGGAGCAGAGAGATTTAATATCATTTAAAAGACGGTTTAGAACAGCAATAACTTTTGCACACACATCATTTAGCATCGGCCAAGAGAGTTTGTAATGGCCTTCCTACATCTGTGTAGTTTTTAGAATAAAAGTGGAAAATGCTTTTGGCAAAAGCAAGCAATAAAAAACCTCCCTTGCTATATAGCAAATAAACAGAAAATGCTCTTTGAGTAAGAGCACTACAAGCACTTTACATGAGGAGTCATACCTACTACTGCTTTTCAACCAAGTAGCACAGCTTTTGCCCACTACAAAGCTTGCATGACTTGTGTTTTGATATCACAAATATTGACATCCTGATCAAAGTAATTGGACTGTATTCTGCCTGGTTGTGGCTGTTATCAGAGAGCAAAGCCTACTTTTCATTGATTCCTGCTGATTTCATGCCAATATGAAGGCATGACAGAAATAATGACAATGCAGCATATTCTTATTTTGAAAAGAACAATCTGTCCACTCTTGTTCCCTCTGGGCTAGAATAGCAACCAGCACATCCAAATAGAGAGGAGAAGATGGCACCAAATGAGTTTACGTGTTAAATGGCATTTTATTTTGTCAGATTCCTTCGTAAGTCATTAACTGTTGTATTCTCTCTCACAGTTAATAGCCCGGTCCCTGCAAAGAAATTACATACCTATTCTGTGAAGGAAAATGAAGGCTGAGTTACACATATATTCAAAAATTGCCTGAAATATTTATTTTCCATATTTTATATTAAACATACACAGCACTGTATTTGTCTTACGCATGAACGCAGAAGTTAGAAGAATTACTGTAGCTAAATCCCAAATCAGACTTAATTCTTTTAAATACTACTCTTCCCTTTTAATTCTTTAAAATACCACTCTTCCCTTTTAATTTAATTAAATACAAGCTTTATCACTCCCCTAAGAGTCAAGATAATTAAAGAAAGACCCATATTTGTCAGTGTATCTCAAAAATGTTCTAATGAGTGGATAAGAATCATTTGTAATTAACATGCTAATTGCTTGTATGCAAATGGCCTGTTGTTCAAGTGGTTTAAAAAGTGCTTGAAAACAGTTTGTTTGCCTTCCCTCTTAAGCAGACTAAACATTCCCACTTGCAGTCTTATTTACATTATTAAATTGCTTAGCAAATATTTTTTTAATAGCTAGTGCCAATAGAAGGAGTGGAAGCCTTGTTTGGAGAGCTCTTGTGAAGAGTGCTATTTTCTCCAGTTCAAGCAGATGAGCAGACTGAAATGTGAGTTTTTCAGGCACATAATAGACCCTTGGCTTATCAAAGCCTCTTATCTGATTAGAAAAAAAAAATCAAAGGTAAACTTCACAGCTCATGGAATTAAAAGACAAATGAGATGTCATAATTATCAAAGTGGCTAATTTAGAAAATTAAGCCATTCACATAGGTGACATAATTGCTTGTCACAATCACTCTTTTTCTCATTAGCCCTCTCTTCAGTACCTACCATACAGTGGAACATTCTTTAGTCTTGGAAAATATTGCCTATACTGTAATCCCTTAATAGCATAGCCCCTGAAATTAGTGCAAAAATATAGTTAATAGCTTCATTGATGTGATATATTTGTGTGATTCTCTGTTTGATTGTGTCTCACATTGTAAAATCTGGTATTTTGAATTTTGAGTATTTTATTGGGGGTTTTTTTCTGTCTTCTTTTAAAATTACACAATTTAAAATTAATCATCTAATTATGATGGAGGACTTAATACGCCAACATGCCATATGCAAATTCTTTCGACAGGATTATGTTTCCATCTCACAAGGCAGCTTTAACATATAAGTATTATGAGGTATTTAACCATTGTGGCTAGAAGATTAAATTGTCCTGCTAAATTGTGGATGTATGGGAAAAATACTTTCTCCTCTGTAGAGTAATGCATCTTTCTAATATTTAATGTTTCATTTTATGTTGCTTTCATTCAGTTTAAAATAAAACCCAAAATAATATTCTTTATAAGAAAGTAATTTTCAGGAAGTAGGTACACTTCCCTGACAATCATATTGTTTATGAGTCAGCAAGTACAGAAATTATTAATGACAATTTCTAAGAAAGGAAATGAGTCTGGTTTGCTATGCGAGTTTCAAGGCATGACATTGTAAATGGGCAAGGTTAAACATTTTGGATTAAAAACATGACTGTGAGATTGATTAGGGTCCTACAGTCTTGTAAAGTTGGTAGAACATAGCTGACATGACTTATAGTTTGCTGAATTCAGAGAGATTACATTGATGTCATTCATTTGAAGAGATAGTTCATCCTGGATGCATACAGTGAAGCTGTCATCTGTGCGTTTCACAAATATTCATGTGACTAACATGTTTTGATTAGACTAACACTGAACCACACCATTGAATGGGTCATGTGTCTGAAGCGCTGTGACAAAGTCAAAGTATGCGTTTAAAAAACACAGAACAAAAACTGGAAATAAAATTAAGCCAAACACCCAGCCTAATCTTGTAAAGCTTTCTGTGTGCCACTCCTCTGAATATTTGGCATACTTGACATAGGGAGTACTGAAACTCGTATCTTATAGCAAGCAATTAGGCTCCTGACTATAATAAAAGATAGTTAATATATCATTACCTCAATTATAAACAGTATTGACTTCGGTCTGTATGAACAGACTCCTATATAGTTTGCATGAATGTGCTTATTCAGAAATAGGGTCCGTCTTGCCCTTTCTTCTCCACTAGCTGGCCAGGATTGCAACCCAGCATTCCCAGAAGGGAATTTGCTTCAGCTGACTGTTCCTCAAAAGTGAATGGAAAGCAAAAGGTTCTATTTCCAAGAAAAAGACCTCCTTCAACGGACTGTGGTTGCCTTCAGAAGATCTCCTTGGTTTAGAATATTATGTTAGGACTGATACTTCTGGATTTATTGGGCCTGACAACACTCCAGTTATGCATCCTTGGCTCATTGCAGGGGTAGTCACTCCACTTCAGCCCTCCTGCCCAGGAGGCATTGGAGGTGTTCCAGTCCCATTTCCTCCACAAACAATTGCTGGCACCAACCTGTTTCCCCAATCTTCTCTGTAGTTTCATACCTTCTCACTAGGATTGTTTTTCCTGAGTCCTTCAGTTTGTTCACAAAAAAGGCAAGCATTATAAACCAACATTTTAAACACATTCCCACTGTTCATATGCAAAAAGAGCTATTTACAGGTCCATACAAAGGTAGCAAAAAACATTTGCACATAAAAACATTTGGTTTAATTTCCTCTCCACTATAGGTATGCTCTGACTTTCCCACCCTTTTTGTATCCCACATCCTTTTGATCCCCATGGTCTCATCTCCTCCCTAACTTCAGGTTCTCTTTTCATGCCCAGGGCACTCCTTCTTTAGTTTAGACCCCTTGGCCTAGAGAGCCAAGAGACCACTCCTGTTTTAAACAGTTCTATTTAAAGTGCTTTTTCTTCTGCTTTCCTGCTTTACGTTGTTGGCTGTATCCAGCTGACAGATCAGCTCTACTCTCAGTCCCAAGGGCAGGCATGACATGTTAAATCTCATGTCAGTTGATATCCGCAGCTATCTCTGAGCCATGACTTGCTCAGTCTTTTGTCATGCTCATTGTTTTCCAAGGCACTTATCCCATGCTAACAACTTTTTCTCTTGTCCTCTGGCTGCCTCCGGGCAACATATGTGAGAGGTGACACAGACCCTGCCAGAAATTCTTAACATTCATGGTTATAGTTATATGAAAGGTTCATAAAGACAAAATTTTTAAGTTATGCATAAATTTCCTGACTGTCTCAGGGCAGAATAAATATTAAGTATCTGCTATTTTTTTAGAAGACATTTTCTTACAATAAATATTTTCCATAAATATCTGTCTGGTCTGAGGAAGAGGGAAAGGAGGTTGAAGATACAAGGCTGTTCTGTTACTCTTCCATCGCCTGTCATGAGGAGGGTCAGGTTCTGATGTCATTTATCGCATTGCAAACTTCTGACACAATTTCCTTGGAGCAACTCAGGCTCTACTGATTTAACAGGTTGTGGACACTGGTCAGCTATTTTAGGTTTGAAGATGTCAACACTGACCCTCAGAAGTGTCACTTCATTCAGTGGACAAGCACAAAATCATGATGTGACACACATGTATGTAGACACAAGTGGCAGTCAGGCACCTTAGGAAGCAAAAAACATCTAAACATTTTGCTTTGACATAGCATTTAGTATTGGGAACAAGCTTTCTTATTCAGCTTAAAAAGAAAAGCTAACTTGGAACGTCTGCAAATGTCTTACAAAACAATCGGGCCTAAATAATCAGTAACAACACCCCTTGTGACTTGGTGACTTGTTTTGATCCCATTCCCATAATAATTTTGGATCAAAAAAATTTCATTTAGATGGCACTGAGGTTGTGATTTTGGCAGAAGATTGATATTACCATCATAACAGTGCATGTAAACTGAAGATTCAATAAGTAAATTGTTATATCTGTCTTTTTTAGGGTAACAACATACATGTATTTTACAAGGAATACAGAATTATCACCTAAGAAAACAAAGACTGATGTGAAACAGCTGCAAATGGTGACTGATGATCACTATGCTGATACTAATATTATTGTTCCCAAATATGCATTGTTGTCTCTCAGAGGCCATGTTTAACACTAAATATCTCCCCAGCTTATTAAAAGGTTAATTGAGGAACCCATCTTGTGGGAGAGCTGATTTCAAGAGCTAGACTACCTCCATGTGTACCCATAAGATAGTTTATATGGTGATAATATCAAAGGAATAAGCTGACTCATGGTGGCTGTTGAGAAAAAAAAGTATTAGTCTTGTGTGTCTCTGATATGGCTAACTCATGCTTGCAGTTCTATATCCCATGCTGAATCAGTCATGCTCAATATTTCTTGCAATACTTTTGAAAGAGAGCTGCCTACAACCAAAAACGAACCTGTCTCCCTCTTTCTTTCTTCTTCCAAACTTCCCTATCAGAATATTTAGGGTGTTTGAGAGTTATGCCATACACCTGACTCAGCAGCTGGCCTTTCAGGGTTCTCTCTGCTACCTTCTCCCTTCTCTTAACAAGTATTTTTATATTACTGAGCTAAATCTACTTACTAAGTCTACTACTAAGTCATTTATTGTAGCGTATACCTGAACTAACTTTACAGCGCATTGCACTGGTTTGGTGTCCTTTGATTTACTGAAATTATTGAACACAAGCATAGCAACAGTGTTTGGAGAGAAGGACTACTCAGCTCCATAGGAGTCAACTCTTCATCAAAAAATATGACAAAACCACCATCCATAAAATTTTTGCATGGAATCCCCTAAAAAATCACAAGATGAGTAATAGAGGCAAAGGTGGAAAACAGAGGGTCTGTGGAATCCATTTCATGACATTGAAGGCTTGTGCATGCTGAGGTACAACTCGGTAGTGTTACGATTACTATGACTGAAATAGCCCTCAGCTGGACAGAATTTGGAGGTCATTCATATTTGTCAAGGGACTGGAGCTTCAGACAAAGCTGAGGAGCTCAAATGTCACGTATTTCCCAGTGAAGGTTCCCCAAACAGTACGGAGTGATGAATAGACCTTATCTCTAAGTAAACGAGGGACAGATTTTAGCACAGACTGTTGCAATAGCACAAGGAGTAATGGTTTTAAACAAAGAGAATATCAATTTAAATTAGATTAGAAGAGTTTTTTTATGATGAGGGTGGTAGAACACTGGAACAGATTGCCCAGAGTGAAGGTGGATGCCACGTGCCTGAAAACATTCACCATCAGATTGGATGAGGCTCTGAGCAACCTGATCTAGCTGAAGATGTCCCTGCTTATTGCAGGGGCATTGGATTAGATGATCTTTGGAGGACCCTTCCAACCCAAACTGTTCTCTGATTGTGTGATAATCAAAGTGCTCAGGATAAGAACCACAATTCTCAGGAGGAGAGCCACATAGTTCCTAGAAGGTTGTAGGTGCATAAGGAAACTGGAAGAAACAGAGGCAACTTCTGGCAGGAGAACTGCCATATATTTGATTCCTCTACTGTTTTTCAGCTTTTTGCCAGCTATCACGCAATTACTGAGGATACTTTGACTTTCCTTACTAGATAAGTTTCCTTTGCATACAAATTTTATACCCTGTTTGTTCATTATGGGTAAAGCACTGCAAGCGTGCTAATGTGGTTCACACTGGTAACAATCACATTTCCCACAGGCTGCTGATCTAGATCTCCCATCTTTTGATATTCTGTTCTCTGTTGGCAAAATGTCTCAAACATCTCAGCAGTCAGCAAGAATCTGGAAGCAGGTGTCGATTTTCACCTCTTCTAGTGTCAGAAATTATCGTCTAGATGGCATGTTGTCTATAGAGCTGAAGTTAAATCAAACTGAGAGTTGGCATTTTTCTCTTCCACTAGACCTGCAGCGAGACAAGGTCAGTTGGAGGAATACTTACACCCCACGTGCTGATTCTAGGTGGGGAAGCTTGGCTTCACAGGCAGGCCTGCTTAAAGACCCAAAAAGTGATACGTAACTATAGTTCGTTGTCCTGTGGTTAAAGAAGGGAGGGAGGCTCACTGAACTCTCAGACAGACATGCGAGGTATCTGTGGAGACACTGAAGCAGCTGAAAAGCTAACAAAAAGTGCAGTGCCTTCTCTTTCATCATTTCCCAGAGTCCAGAAGAGGGCACTGGACAAATATCCTGGTGAATAGGACAGCTTTTGGAGAAGTGCAGAAATGTGTCCTTGGCACTGCGCAAATGAGAGGGACATGTCTTCTGTGTAAATACTGTTCTCTGGTCTTTATTTTGACATTTACTCCAGTTTAATCAACTAGGTTTTAAAGCACATTTGCTTTGATTAAAACTGGGATTGGCCTTGCAATAAAGATGGTCTCTCCAGTGGCTCATTTTGGAAACCCCCTGAACAGTGATCAGATATATTTATGATGCCCTTTAGCTGCGTGTTTGATTTCCTTGACATAAAAAGAGGGGGGGGGAAAAAAAAAAAAAAAAGGAAAAGCTGCTGACTCTTTAAAGGTTTCTGGGGTTGTTATTGCTGGCCTGCAGCCACACATTCTCTTACATGGTGGATCAAAGACACCAACACTGGAAGAGTCAGTCAGTACAACACAGGCACTACTTAAACATATTTCTCAAAACATTCCTTTTTGTTTCTTTAAAGGGTCACATTCTGAAAACAGTTCACCTTTTTACTTAAAGGAAACAGTAATTTTATGTTCTCTGACATGTTGCATTTTTTTCCTGAGGAAAAAAAAAGCAAGCTTTGATAGCATCCTAACCATTAGCTAATAAAAGAGTTACGTACCTTCTGTTTTATTAACTGTCTTTGTTGTAGTTACACAAATGTATTTTTTTTTCCCTTGTTAATTTTCAATGTTATGGTGTGGAAAGCTAGAGACCACAAACAGTTAAATCATAGTGTATGCTGGGTCCTTATTTAGAAGGAAAAGGTAGTTGTTTTGATGTAGGTCTCTTAGCAACTAGAAATTTAGCTCTTTGTTTATTATAAAATACTTCACTTTTGAAGGAGAGAATTTACCTTTCTCATTTAGTTGCTTTCCTTGTCTTTTTCTCCATCTGCCTTGATGTAGTCTAAAACAAAATTTTAAAAAGTTATTTCCAAATATGAGTTACAATATTCTTGAATGACAAGAAAATCTTAATACTTACTATTGAGAGAGGGTTGTTTAAAGGAACACTGCCTCCAATGTAGCATTTGCAAAAAAAGAAAAGAAAAAAGCCCGTAACTTTTGTTGCTAAATAAATTTTACAGTATATGTTTTGTAGTGATATAGTTTTAGTATAAGATACTATTTTTAAAGGATGATTGATAAAAATAATAAAAGCAAAGCATCTTAGTGCACAGAATTATGCAGTTAAGACAACAAACTAAATATTTTGTTTTCAGCCTTCAAACAGGTTAGAATACTGGCATATTTAAACAATTGATGGAATTTTGTCTTAAACTGAATTCTGTGTCAGAGCTAAAGAATCATCGTGATGCCGAAAACACTGCCTCTGTGCTTGAAGATACTGTTTTGATAGAAAACTAATATTTAATTTTGCAGAAAAAAAACCCACACATCAATTGAACAAAAAACCCCAGAATGTAAGTTATACTTCCATTAAGTTGAGATGACCTAACAAATTTTCCAGCTGGAGAAAGCAAAGTATAATTTTGTGTGAATGAGTGCAGTTTATGAAAAAAGCCCACCAAATATGAGGCCAAAATCTGACAGTCTTCATCAGTGCTTTTCTGAGGATCCAGACAGGACTAGAGGGTCTTAAACGAAGATGGGGACAGGTGTTATACTCTGGGGATAACCAGTCCCAAACACACTCAAATGGTGGGGAAACTGAGGAAAGGAAGATCAGGTGCAGGTGTTCATTACCTTGTCTGCAATACAGTTGTCACTTGTACAGAGAAGGGTGTCTGGGTACCTGCTCCATGGGCTTTAAACAACAAAACTTATCTCACTTAGATCTATCCAGTTTGTGTTTGGGGCCAGAGAAAAGTTGCCTGCTGCAGCCTTACCAAGAGGAGGATAGTTCAGTCGGAAATAGAGGTGGCAAGGGCCATGGCTTGATTTTATATTTTACCTCTTCCTAAGTTGACCAAGTGGAAGGAAAACTCCAGCTGACTGTACGGCATTTTTTTTTAAAATAGAAAAGTCAAATATTTGTATACAATGTAACTTGGGGGTTTGCATTTTAATACTGAAAACATTATATTCTAGGCTTAACAAACTTACGATAAAAATAAAAAATGTGT
Source organism: Callaeas wilsoni (assembly GCA_013398955.1). Taxonomy (NCBI): domain Eukaryota; kingdom Metazoa; phylum Chordata; class Aves; order Passeriformes; family Callaeidae; genus Callaeas; species Callaeas wilsoni. The sequence continues at coordinate 142,345 of VWPU01016102.1, forward strand.
AGCTGTCCCTGGTCATCTGTAAATTTATGGTGTCTGCATGCCTGATCAAGCAAACATTTACCTGTGTGACCACAGTAAAACTCAGTGGTCCATTAATATCCCTGAGGACAAAAAATTGACACAAGTAGAGTTTTCAGAACTGGGTCTAGTGTTGATGTTCACACTGACCTGCTACTGTTCAGAGATGTTAGGGCACAAAGATGATCAGTGGGCTGGAGCACCTTTCTTATGGGGAAAGACTGAGACAGCTGGAGTTGTACAGCCTGGAGAATGGCTCTGAGGAGACCTTATAGCCCCTTCCAGTACCTTAAGAGGGCTTATATAAAAAGGAGGAAGAGGGTAACTTTGTATATGGGCAGATAGTAACAGAAAAAGCGACAATGGTTTTAAACTGAAAGAGGGTAAGTTTAGATTAGTTGCAAGAAAGAAATTCTTTACTCAGAGTGTGTGGAAATACTAGAAATGTTGCATAGAGAGGTGGTGGATTCCCCATCCCTGGAAGTATTCAAGGCCAGGTTGGATGGGGCTCTGAGCAACCTGATCAAGTGCAAGCTGCTCTTGCCTGTGGTAGGGGAGTTGGAACAAGATGATCTTTGGATGTCTCTTCCAACCCAAAACATTCTATGATTCTGTGTTTCTAAACATTAGCCAATAAGAAGAATAATACATGGACATACAACTAGAGTTTTTATTCTTACAGTGTCTGCTCTTTTTTATTAGAGGATATTATGACTATGTTATGAAAACAAGTTCATTTTTCCATTAATGACCAATTTTAAGTAGTTTAGGACATTTTGGGATAAGAAAAGGAACACTTAGTTGTAATAGCACTCCTGAAATTTTCATATTCCCTTTCTAAAGAACTTCTTTCCTAACAATAAAGCAAAATTTAAACTGGTTGAAGTATTTGAAAAATTACATGATATTACAGAAATCAATAGATGCCATAAGCACAGCTACACACTGCATTTCTCTCAACACACATTTTCAGAGTGAGCTTGTGGAGATGCATTCCTTCCATTTTGCCATTCGTTCACTCACTGATTTGCATGAAAAATCAAGGCCTTCGAGAGTTTCTATCTTCCTTACAATTTTTTTTTTGTTTTATATTAGAGGTACTGGCTCTGGTTTATATTCTTAAAAGAAGCAGTATCTAATGGTAGCTTATATTCCTAATGATATACCTTAATGAGATCAGGACTGTATGAGTTGAGTTTGAAAGGTAGAGGAAGAGCTGAAATTCCTAATAAAAAGGGAAAATCAAAACAAGATTTGTCTTATGTCATGCTATTTTCTGCTCCAATTGAAAGATTGCTTGTGGAATGTGGCAATACTCAGGTGATGTCTCCAGTTTTGAAGAGTCAGCTCGAGACTGTCAACATAGAAGTGTAATTGTGCGTACAGCCATTGTTCTCCTTTGCAATGGAATCCTAACACTTCATATATCGTTAGGATTAGTCTACCCCAAGGCAAGAAAGCGAAGTCTGGCTTTCCCAATTGTTGTGGTTTAGCAATGGTACTCTGCAATTTCGTTCTCTCACCAAGACTCTCCAAACCACACTGCCGCTCTCTCGATCCCCCATTTTCCCTCCCCTTCCCGCTGCAGTGGGCTGAGGAGGAGAATTAAAGGCACAAAAGGTAAAGATCACAGGTTGAAATAAGAATAATTTACTGGAAACAGCAATGAGATAAGAGAACAAACAGTAACAGCCATAATATTAATAAGAAGGTATACAAAAGAGAGAGGCATTCACATGCATCTAGGTTTCTGTTACTGAAACATGATTTGAGGCATCTTAGCATACAGAAAAAGTCCAGGAAACCTCACTCCAAATAGTACTGTGTTGGACTGCATTTAGAATTAATTAATTAGAAATTTGAAAGTCCAAACCACTCTTACCATGCTAAACTTCATATAATGACTCTTCCTGATGACCAAGCATCTATTGATTTCAGGGAATTCCTAGGACAAAGTGGATTCTCAGAGTTTTAATCCCTCACCTAAATCATGGAAATTTAGCCAATACTATAAAAGTAAGTCTTTCAGATGACTTTGGATGCAGCATCAGTGTGCTTTTGTTTCCTCAGGAGAAAAATTGTAAAATATAGCTGTCATAACTGTAGAGCTCCTTTCTTCTTGCTAATAAACTAAATTACTAGGGCTACATGGTTGAAACCTGGGACATCTCTGCACCTTCCTATGTCTTTGTTGGTTAATTTTGCAAGGAAACACATTCAATGTCTGATTAACTGGTCGTTAATCATTTACGAGTGTGAAACTCATTCTTCTAGTAGTGCATTGCCTCCCCTATTTCCTGTGTGATAATAATACTCTAAATCCTGACACAGCTGAAGTATAAACAATTTGTATACGTCCGTATAAGTAGAGATACACATGCTAAAGACGAGCCTGTTGTTTATGTGGTAGAACTAGCAATGAGTTATGGCTCCTAAGAAACAGAATGTCATGTTTCTTTCTCCAAAGAATGGGATTGGCACAGACCTTTGTACTACAGGAACCTATTTCTCATGAAATGAAAATGGATAATTTACAGCATTCCTAATCACACAGAAAATGCCTTGTGTGAAATGTCCCGTATGTGTTAAGAGATTATGGATTTGATAGTGTCAATCTATGAACAGGCACAAATAATATAGTGACTCCGTTCAAGGGCTTTGCACAGAGGGAGAAAATAAAAAAAGCACAAGTGCTGTAAGATAAAACCTTACTACATGCCCAATTTGGACTGAATAGTGTTTTACATGGCAGAAGCTTAAAATGATTTTCATTTAGAAATTCATGAGAGGTTTCAAGAAAAGACTAAAATGTATTTTAGTATTAGTGTACTAAATTGCAGTTGAAAGGTAAGTAAAATTACGAAATTATGTTATTTTCATTTTGATTTGCCTTACTAAATGGCAGACTTCCTCTTACATGGATGAAAGTCTTCCCAGAGTTTGATTCTGAGTGAACAAGATTTAATATTCAGTACAAAGACTATGGGAAATTCTGACTATTTATAGTTCAACAGCCACACTTCACTCGTTTCAACTGATTTTTTTTTTTGGTCTGATATGGGGTTCACTCAAATTGTAACCTCTGTGAAAACAAGAATGGGGAGTGTTTCATTCAGGCTAAAGTAGATGTGAACACAAACTCACACAAGAAACAAGATTTCCTAAAGAAACCATGCCAGTTTTAAGCCCAGAATTGTACTGACATTATGATAAGTTCTAAAGTTATTTAGTTGTACCCAGAATTTCCAAGCTAATAAGAAATATTTTCTTCAAACCACCCACAGTGATTTGATACACAGCTCTGCTCACTGTGGGTAGCTTTCATAGCACAAACAAGAATGGGTAGATTCGGAGACCATCAATGCTTTAAAAATCTCACTCAGTGCATTTGATTCATTTCATGAAGCCTTTTGTTTTACTGCCCTCCACCTCAGAAAACAGCTGTGAAGCCAGTCAGCTGTGAATGGGTTAGCTATTAGCAAAAGCCTTCTATAGGTAAGCATTAATATTGTACATAGTAATATTGGTACAAACATTGAGTAGAAAAGGAAGGAGAGGGGAAATAAATTAACTGACATCAAGATCAACTGGTTTTGATCTTGATGAGTTTATGAAATGAATTAAAATTCTTCATTTGCAAGATTGTTTAAGATCAATCTTTCTGGACATAATTACCATGTGATTAATATGAATAAACTAACTAGAAAAACAGACATGATAATTTCCTTTCATTCTATTACATGGATGGTCATTGTTTCAATGTCAAACAAAATTAAGCTTTGGCCTTAAAAAACTACAAAGCAATCTTGGGATTCATTTAGGATGATAATTTTATGGGATTTGTTTGGCTGATGGTTCATTTTAAATAATGTCATGTGCATCTTTAATATCTTCTGAAAACCTTGATGACAAATATCGACACTAGGTTGTGCTTTAATACTGTCAGATTTTTAATTTCAGAAAGTGTAAACATTGCCAAGTTTTGAAGGTCTGAACCAAGGATACTGACATAATTTTCAAAGGCATGGGTAATACCTCAGCACCTCCCTTCAACATAAAACCCAGAGGTCTGACACAAGCAAACCTCTCTATAATCCACTTCATGCATAACATTTCTGTCCCACATCCTTCGTGTATATCTGTGAATCCACACACCGAGCGGTGTTTTGCGTATGAAGTTCAGGTGATGTATTTTATTGCTGATACTCTTTCACCTGTATTTAGTTCCGGTGACATGGAAAACACTGCAGCCAATTGTCCTTATTACAGTCCCTGTGTATTTCTCCCCAGTGCACTTGCACAGGGGAAAGATGTGAGCATGGAGTGTACTTAACTGCCAGGCTGAATGGCTCTGTAATGTAGCTTCAGCATGGCATAAATTAAGCTGTCATTTTTTTGGCAGCAAGTGCAGAGAGGCGATTTTCCTGTACTGTAACATTTGAAACAACAATTTTCTGGCTCCAGTAGTAACTGACAGTTCTGTGTGAAACATGCTCAACGTTTGTGCTTCAGGGGCTGCAGCTGGACAAAACCTTTGGGGTAAAGTATTGTCTTTATTAGTAAATCGAGCTTGCAGTCACAGAACGCTAATATTTCCTCTTTCCAAAGAGTCTGTCGCACCCTAAAAAATTATACTTAAAATTTACTAGATTCCATCAAGGTACTTAACTGTGTTGCTTATATGCAAAACACTATTTTTGAAAATTACTTCGGACCGATTTTCATTAGGAAGATTGCTTACCCAGAAGGAGCTGGCCACCGGCATTTTACTGGCAACCTGTACCAAGATGATGGCTTGAAGAACTGCCAGGTTTGGAAATTATCTTGAAATGCTTGGCCAGATTCAGGCTGGTGAGGAAGGAGAATGCTGACAGTACTGGGGATGGAGGGAAGCAGCCCTTTTCCAGCTTGCTACTAGCACAGACTCTGAGCATGCCCTGCCACAAGCAGCGAGGGAAGCCTCCTTTTGCTGGCAATATGTGAAGATATGACGAGTCATTTCACAGAGGTGAGAGAGAGCAGGGAATTAAGAAGTCACCTGCATTAGTGAAAAGTTGCTTTATTGAAGGTGTGAATTTTGCAGTGCTGTTTCAGACGTGTGGTCAATTTTGACATACTTTTTTAAAGGTTCCAGAGACACACTCTGCTTTTCTGGTATAATGGTGAAATGAAGAGAATTACACTAGATTTGCAGTCATATAAGTCAAGGTAGGAATCAGCTCAGTATAGTATATGTCACTTATTGCTAAAAAATATTTGCAGCTCTCCTTAAGCATTCAGATATTTTGACACCTGTGTATTCCTTCACTACTTCCAAACTGAATTATATCCATGCCTGCTGGCAGGGGTCCTGGCAGCCTCTGTGAGCAGACTTCACTACATCCTGCCAGTCACTCATCGTTGTCCATTTCAAATACTTTAGCCATGAGACTCTCACTTTTAAGTCATTCCTTCAATGTCTAAGTTCATCATGGTGTTGATTTTGAGATCTGGATCTTTACTTTAAAGCACTACTGAATCTAGAGATAGAAACTGCATAAAAATCCACATGCTTTCTTTGTCCCTTTGTTCCCACTTTGTTTCCACACTTCACTGAGTTTCTAAAAATGATTTTGGATGGCCAGTTTCTGCAGGACTCAACAGCATTCTAGTGATGCTTTGGAAAGGATGGACTTCAGCAGCTCTATGCACAAGAGGATTTGATCTTTTCCTGTTTGGGTCAAAAGAGGAGGAAAAAAGAGAAAATACGTTTTAAAACATTCATCAGTGAGCTCAATTTATGGGATTGCTGCTGCCAATAAAGAGAAATTACCTCCACTGATTTTTAAGTGTGATCTAAATACACTGCTACCTTGTCATGCTTGCTGTAGGTCACCTTTGTGTTTGTGTGTTAAGTTTAAGACATAGTAATATGAATTGGCACCTGACTTCTCTCGTATAGACAATCAGTTTTATTGACATAATAAGAAGTCTGTAAGTTCTTTCATCGCAGACCCAGATTTTAGAAGTTTAAAACTCAGTCATAGAAATAATTTTGGTAAAGGCTTTGCAGTCATGATATTTTTCCAGGATATTTCTTTAAAAATCCTGTGTTTTACTTCGTTCCACAAAACCCAAAATTTTGCTTTATCAGATGTATTCTATATCCAGTAAATCACATGAGTGGTACAAAATAAGGCAGGGACCACCTCTGTTTCCTGAAGCCTGGAGAAGGCTTGTGCTGCTTAAACTTACAAAAGGCTTAGTGAGTCAAGGCAGTAGATGCACTCACTAGTGTTCCATTTTTCATGTATGGAAAGTATTTTTTTTCAGGAGACAATCTGATTTGGGATTTTTGGGCCTCTAAATTCTGATAAATTCTCATTGTGTCTATGAATGGTTATATATTCTGTGCTTTAAATGATGAAAAACCTATTTTTCCATCAGGTATAAGACATATCATAGTGTTTCCAAATTTGAGGTTCTGGAGTGAGCTGCACAAATAAGAATAGTGGGATTCCAAGATTAATCGGGTTTTAGGTTAATCAAAAAGGCTTGAACTCACATAATTTTAATGAATGGGAGGTGCTTTTCTCTAAATAGAACAGCAAACGGAATAGAACACCAATGGAATAGCAAATTATGTGCAATGTGCATTCTATACATACACATACTTCCCTTCTAAAAGAAAAGTATGGATGATGACCACAGAAATAAAATTAACATAGGAACTTAGACTCCAGCAATATAAGCTTTGTATTCCAATGCATTAACTGTAGCTTTACTTAAATCTATTGCCCTAATTAATATTTATTCTTGCCTCTAAAATATAAACAAAATCTGTTTGCCTAATCTAGAATATCAGATTATGTTGCTGCTGTTTTTATGGGAAGTTTTAATATAAATCTGCTTAATGCACAATCTTCTGCCTTTTTATAGCTCTGATTCTCAGGAATAATATTTCCAAAATTCCTGTTGAGCACCCATTTTATTATTCCATTTTCTTTTAACTAGTGTCTCTAACCTAGGAGTCAAAGTGTGCTGGTTTAAGCTGAATTGCCAAGTATCTGCTATTTTCCTCCGTATGATCAGCACTGCTGGGCTCTAGTATTATCATGCTTTGTCAATGCTAATGTAATGGCAAATGACGAAGATGCCCTTTGGCAGGAAACACTGCTAGCCCTTAATAATAAACAATTTTTGCACCTCAAATGGCTTCTATACATAAGCAAGTTTAGTCAACCCCTGAAGAGAACCTGTACCTTCTCATTACAGGGCAGCAGTAGTGAGAAAGCTATTCACCAAGCTGTAGGGTTTGCAATCATCCATATTTTCTGCTATGAGTAAATAACCCCAATTGATTTAATCATAAAAGAATAACAGGAAAACGACATTGATTTCCAAATCTCTAATGTGAACATCAGAATATATTGACTAAGTAGCATGTAAAAAGGTTTTATCCATTTGTATGAACTGAAGAAATATCAATATTTGATCATTACTCTAACAAAAAATTACGACAATTTGCAGTCATCTCAAAATGCACTGAAGGTGCATTATGCAGTGCTATGGTTCAGTCTACAGGGTGAAAGTGATAATGCTCCATTGTATTCACAGGCCAAGAAGAGAAAAATCCATATTTTCAGGCAAATGCACCTCCTATTTATTGTTATAGGCTACTTACATAACGCTATAGAACTGGTAAATAATATAGAATTGTTTTTATTAAAGAAACCAGCTAGCAATAGAAGATGGTAGTCCTATAACTGTGCTCGCCACAACAAATGATCAGTGCCACTCAAACCAAACTATGTCAAAAGAGCAAAATAAGAATGTAACTGTTTTTTAAAAAATACAATGCTTTCCTTGTGGAGATGCCACAATAATATTTTGGCTCATAAAATAACCCTAAATTGACCTTAATTTCCAGTGAAAGACTCAGAATCAAAATTTGCTTAAAAGTTCTAAATAAAGCGATACTACCTTGACAAAGTTAACCAGTTCACTTAATTAGTTCTGCTGGCTTGTTTTGGTTTTGGTTTTGGTTTTACGCTTAGGGTGGATGGCAGGTTTGTAGTGTCCTTTATTGCAGGTGGTCACCCGGAAGTGAGAGCAGAAAGAGCTCTGTGGCCAGCCAGTTCTTTGCAAAAAACTGCTAGAGAAGGAAAAATCCTAAACTACACAGACAGTGACATCCTATCCCAGAGAAATTTTCTTCATGCTGTCAAAGACAAGTTTCATGTGAGCTGAAAATCCTACAATTTAGCACCAGCTTTTTTACTGGAAGATCTAATAGTTGGTGAGTTGGTGCAGGATTTCTTTGGTGGAAATTTGCTTTGTATCTACAGGAATCTGGTGAGACATGTCTGAACATACCACTAATGATTTCTCCCTTGGTGGGAGTGGGGTTGAAGTTACACACATGGGCACCATGCAGAGGAACCTCCCTGCAAGGCAGAGCCAGTGTCCTCTTCTTTTGATGCTGTTTAATATTCTACATGTAGTTAATCTAGACCAATACATAATTATTATATTACTTTTTGATGGCAAAATAGTAGCTTGAAAGAAATGCTGGATATGCTAACCTGTCATCTTTAGATATAGTAACTAAATGGAGTATATAATTGATGGTTAATATGTATTGAAAGTTAAATAAAAATAATAATAATAACCCTAATAATTCTTTGTCCTTTGGCTATACAGATCTTAGCAAGCCAAAGTCTTTGCTGTTTTAGCCAATTGCTTGAGAGGAGGCATTCATGCCATATCCAGTTTTGGTCCTTCATCTCTGAAATTCATCTCAGTTTGGAGCAGAGTCTTATGATGGGCAAGTCATGACAGTTCTCCACTGGTCATTTGAAAAATAACAGCTTTCTGTGTTACCTTCTCTATGACTTCAAATATAGTTTTGTTTACTATGGGTTAAGATGATTACATGTTCAATTGCATGTAGAAAGCAAAGATTACAGAATTTAATTGGTACAGATAGTATAAATTTCAGTTCTCATTTAAATATTTAGTTTTAAAAGAATAATAAACCTAGATTTCTGAAAAGTATCGAATGAAGACAACTTTTCAGTCTCCAGTAGTGAAACTGAAAAGTTGTATATTGGAGCTACTTTCTGAGCTCTCTGTAGTGAATCTAGAGGCAGAGATGCAGAATTTAGAATGAGAAAGACCCCCTGACCAATTATTTATTGTCCTGAAAGTAGACTTCTCCAGAAGAGCAGCGAAGGACTTTGTCCAGCTGGGATCCACACTGGGATGAGGTGCAAAAATTACAGATAAAGGTGGTGCAGTTAACAACTCTGTTACGTTTTTGGGAACCACAGTAGCTATAGCATGACCCTTAATATGATTGTGCAGCTGAACTATTTGGAGATGGCTGTGCAGTTACTTACTCTCCATATTTCCTAATGCAATTCTGCCTGGGAATACAGTATCTTCTCCACATGCATCACTGCAGAAGAACACCAGTCCAGTTGAAATCACCTAGAGTGGTTTCAGAGTGAGTCACTGTAGATCATTGTCACAGTCAGCATATGGACTGAACATTGGGCCCACAAGAACCATTAATGGATGTTTCCATGGTCAATGCCATGGTGAGTAAGAATGCCGTTTCAGATGCCCAGTGACAAAAAACATGAAGTCATGCTGTAGATTAAGGGGCAAATGCTCTCCATTGAAGCAGAAATAGTTTTTCTTTTTGAATCTCTTGCAAAGAAACCCAGAATAAGTTAAAAAAATTTCTGATATCATCTCTGACTGCCACCACTGCACCACCACTGATTTAATATTACAGTCCTCCTTAAAAAAAATGAAGCATTGAGAAAGAATTTAGCATAGCCCTGTTTTAACTGGTCCATCATACGGTGTATCAACGGGTACATAATCACATATGAACTTTTGGAAATTGTGGTTTTTGTAGCTCGGTTTCTAATCTGTTGAATATTAGGTAACAGGTACCCTGGAGTTCTTTAAGATTTGTATATTAAAAATACTTGGCAATAAAGTTTGATTGATCCGTTACCAGAACCAAATTCAAATTCTTGAAAAAAAGTCCTTACTTAGATACATTTAGGTGCTACAAAGCTATTATACTTTTTGTTAAGTAAGAGTAATAAAGCATGCTAAAAGGCTCTTACACTAATTTCCATGTTTGCTGCACTGTTTTAGTACTGTCATAAACCTGTTACAGCTTTAACAGAAATACAGTCTGCTGCAGCATATTTTATTTCCAGTGTTAAAATAGAAAAGGCAAAACAGGCAGAACAGGTTAAGTCTTCATTTTTTTCTCATTAGGTATTCTGAAATATCTGCTCATTAATGCATTTCACTTTTTTTTTTTTTTTTACGGAAGCTGTTTTGGCAGCTGGAACACCTCACATTAATTCTTGGACTCTGGCTGTGGGAGCTAGAGCAGCAGACTGCCGACAGGACTCTTTGCTGTGTCTGAGCCAGTCTTTCCCACATCCTGATGTTCAGCTTTTTCCAAATGAGAATTTGCTTTTTAATTAACAGGCAAACAAACAAAGAAGGAGGCTGTTTGTTCTAGGACAAGGAGTGCCTGTTGGTCAGCATCCTAGGACAGCTGGTGCAGGGTGGAGAAGAAAGAATTTAATATGGAATTGAGCTTGTTTGCAGATACTGATCTCATGGTGAGACCCTCGGCAGAGCCTGTGGTCTGGCCTGGGGGAGCCTTTGTGCTACAGGCTTTGGGCAGCATTTCCCACGTGGAAGCTGAGAGGTCTGCAGCAATCTCTGCTCCGTAGAGGCACTTTCCTTCTGCCCTGCTACAGGGTGGCATCTTCCCTGGTGAAGTGGTCCCAGGAGACTCTGTGTCAGCACGCTGTACAGCAGCTATTTGCAATCCAGCTCGGGAGCAGCAGAACTTCTTGGAAGACTATCAGGAGACATAACTCTGCAGGTGGTTACTGATCTACATGGGACCTGCAGCACCGAAGCAATATGGAGCCCTCCTCTCCCCCTCCCAGGAACTGCAATATGCAAAAGATGAACAAAACAGTGTAGTTAAACTACCTCTCCCATCAGCTGATTACAAAAATCCTCTGCGGATGTACCAATAGCGGACATCTTCCCAGGATAATTACACTGCCTTATACTGTGCCGGCAGAAAATTGTGATTTTCATCCAATTCAGATTTTCAGTATTCTGTGCTCTATCAGTGAAAAAGTCACTCTAGGACCTTCACCTTCACTTTAGGATTTTTCCTCTGAAGCATTCAGGTGTGGCTCAAGCTCTCTTTTGGAAAGGGTCATTTGTGTGCTTTAAAACACCAGTTTACCTGAAGAAACAACCCATGTTTTAATTGCATCTGAACATGACTCACTACGCACAAATTTGAAACGGTTAAACTGACTAATAGTTATCCTCAGTATTTATTCCTCAGTTCAGTCTTGTACTTCTGTTGCCTCTCTGAGAACATTATATTGCCCAGAGAACTGGGGCGTAATTTTCACGAAATCTGTTTAATAGCTACTATCGTTACCACACAGGTGATAAAGGGGCCATGTGTCCTACAGGAGCACGTCAGCCATGAAGCAGCACATCACCGACCTGATGCAGTGACAAAACACTCGCTAAGAATGCTCCAGTTCAGACTGGAAAGGCCTGAACATACATAGGGTTTTTTCTCAGCACTGACCCCCTCTTACCTCCATCACAGCCATGTCAGCAGAGGTGATGTCAATGTAACCTCGAGGTTTAACATTTTAAGCACAGTGTCACACTTAACATTTACAGTGTTACATACTAAGCGCTAAAGCTTAAGCACTTATATTGCCATAAAGACTGTTAGTCTAGAATAAATACCCCCACAAGTCAAATAAACTAAACCACTACAAAATATCTTGCCTCTAGCATAACTGCATCTGTATTACTAGTCTTGATACAGCACTTCCAAACAAATTGTTTATGTTGGCACAATGTCCCACACCTTATTTTTCTTGAATTCATGACTTTGATGTCAGGATACTCTTTGAAAAATTGCAATGCACTGAAAAAAAATGCAAGCTCAAAACAGGAGAGTGGAGACAAATAAACAAAAAATGCGTGTGTGTCTTCCATAAATGGTAGCAGTCTGAAAAATCAATCTTTAGCAGACTTATTATTAGCTGGTACACTGTTGAATAGCATCCCCTTATGCAAGCTATTTCCATGACACTTTAAGTGAAAAACCAAAAAAAGAGTGAAGAAAGCCTCATTTTACAAGGCTTCTAAGGGCAGATTTTCACTTTACTAGTCATAATCATATATAACTGTAAATTCAAGAAAATTCATACAGATAATCTTCCTTTGGGAAAAAAGTGCTGGTCTGAGTAAATGCAATTTGAAAATGTTTTCTCTCACTTTGCTTCTACTGAAGCGTTGTATCCTGTTATAGGCAATACAACATAAAATCTTGTCTAGTAGTGTTATTTATTTTAAAATAACTCAGATCAAATAGGATCTCTTTTTGAGAGACTTGAGAGGCAAGTGACAGGATCCCTTGTTGTTTACTTGATGTGTGCTGCTTTTCCTTCTACCTGCTGTTTTCACTGGTTGTAAAAATTCATTCACAGCAGGGAAGCCATTGGTCTTACCTGTCTTTAATTTATGCAGCATTTCAAATTGTGCCATCATTGCAGGTGTGGTCAGGCTTTGTTGATGCTTCTAAAAAAAAAAATTTAAAAATTCTGATCTACCTGCTTGAGTCTGTCAAGAGCCCATTTGTATGCATGCAGCTAATGTGCTAGAAATAAAAGCCACAACCTGTCAAATAAACTCCTGCACCTGTATGAAGCAGTTAAATTGTTCCATCTACCATTATTCTCGGAGATCAAAGGGCCCTCACTGTGAGGGGCTCTGAAGAAATAAAGAAAATGATAGACCTACTTGTCCTTGAGGTAAAAAAGAAGGGGTGGGGGAAAGAAAGAAAAGTGGACCAGTTCAACTACCTGAAGGAGCTTTTGTTTGGCATGGGCACAACATGAACGCATTCTTTCACATTAAGACCCAAGAGGAAGAAATTCATTCACCCTTATTATGGTGACGTAGCTCTGGCATTGATGTGTTTTTAACCTTGAATAATTGTTGTCTCTAAAGCTCCAAACAAGTTTTATCCTGTCCACAGGTCAGTTTTGTTACAAAGGCCAATTAGTGGTGCTACCTTAGCCTGCAGCAAAAAGCCAAGTAATGGTGGGGCATGCCCCATCCAGAGGTGATGAATAGCCTGTAGAGCTATAATTTGAGAAGGGGGGAGGGGGGCTTTGAAGCATTTACCTTACATGGAACTCCATTGTCACTGCAGGCTGTTTGATCTTTAAATAATTTACTTAATGATCTCACCATGGGAGCAATTGGCAGAGCAAGATTAGGTTGTAAGGGCCTAATGGACATGGGAAAACTTAAAATTACTAGAAGAGAGGTATGTACAGAACAGATTTTTTTTTTTCTGTGTGGATTCATGATTTATAAGGGGGTAAGCTATAAATTATAGTATTTGCTTGATGTGTTCTGGCAGAGGAAACAAGCAGAAATTCTGTGTTTGGTGAATGTTTCAGAGAGTTTTAATCCTTATTCTTTTAATCTTTGTGGTTTTGTTTTGCTTCTCCTTTAAAAAAAAGGCAACCCAGGGAAATTATTGTTTTATAATAGGTTAATAGGTCAGCAATAAAAACCTTTGGCCACTGTGAATAGGCTGTTGTTAAAAGGTCATTGTTAGCATAATATTTCATTTTTGATAAATAAAGGGTTGGAAAGTCTGGGTCCAGAGCTTGTGAATGGGAAAAGTGTAGCATGACCCCTTTTATGCAGTAAATATTGTAAAATATGAATTATTAACTCACTTTGTGATCACACATGAAAAGTATGCACCATTTTGTGGATACAGGATTTGGATATTCTACAGCATCTTGGAAATAAAGCATTAGTCACCAAGGCCCCCTTTAATTACTTGCAGATAACAATTGCTGCATTCCTGTGGTATTACACTCATTTGCACATGGAATACTAAAAATACAAAAGTTAATTAGACCCATGGAAGAATTGTAGAAATTTTAATATAGATCACTGTTCAATCATTTAATATCTGCCTTTGTAGTTGGATAGCTTTATGTGAAACCAAAAATAGCCTTATGAAGTGTTTGAGATATTCTTGCCTGTTATACACAGTTTCTAAGCTTCTTTATTTTAGGTAATCAAGAGTAAGTATTTAAAATGCCTGCATAAATGCAAGTAAAATATCTATATAAATGCAAATTAAAAGGGCAACATTCTTATCTGTGGTGTACATATTAGTATCTTTTTGAAAACTTCTTACAAGATGAGCAGTTTCTGACCTCAAGTCAGGAAGCAAATGACAGTGTCTCTTATTGGCTTGGATTTACGTGTGACTTTACTACTAAAGCTGATCCCACCTCCTTTGAGAAATGTTGAATCTTCGTTTCTTCAAAGTTCCTGCACTTTCACTTCCAAGCAATACACTGAAAATAGAGAGGATTATGGCTGAGTAAATTTCATTGGACTACAAGAGAATAAAGGTAACCTGAGAGGAGGGTTGAAAATAGAAAAAAACAAAACACCACCCTGCAGTTTTACAAAAAATATTTCAAAGAAACAACATTGTCTGCAACAAGCTCTGCAATAGAAGAGTTCTTTTGGGACAGAGTGGGAGTGTTTAAAGTTGTTGCCTGACACGGTTCTCTGACAAGTGCCTTCACTGAAGATCTAAGCTCTGCTCTTACCAGTGTTTGATTAAAATTGGGATCTTTGCGGCAGTAACTCTGGAAGCATGTTATTGAAAAAATGTTAAAACCTCATATTGTCAGATGCCAATGACAACTCTGAAAGTCTCTCTCCATCTGCTTCTAACATAAGAGCTTTGATCTTATGGACTTTTTTTGGTTGTCTTGTAGGTTGATCCTTCCTTTTTGTTGAATTTTGGATGAAGAACAGTCTGATAAAGAGTTTGATGTTGTTAAGAACACCTCGACAATGTAAAAGTATAGGAGCTGGAAGAGATCCTGAAACAGGTCGGTCAGTATAGTCCTGCCCCCAAATTTAACACATTCCAGGGGAGTTCAGAAGAAAAGAAAGAAACATTGGAGTTTGTGCCACAGCTGTGTAAGTGAAAAAAGTATTCCTGATCACTTAAAAATAAATGAAATTTCAACATTGGTGGAAATGTGCTGTAGACTGTTAACTTCATTCATTAACAGTTGAAAACAGATGCTATTTAGGTTTGAAAGGTTTACTTTTTTTTTAATTGCAAACACATTTGGTCATATAAACATGTCAGTTTTACAGTCGCATCTTCTATTTAATTCATTATATATTTGATAAAAGATACAGCCCAGCCTAGGGGCAAAACCTCAGGGGAGGTTTAGGTTGGATACCAGGAAAAGGTTCTTCACCCAGAGGGTGGCTGGGCACTGGAACAGGCTCCCCAGGGACGTGGTCACAGCACCAACCTGGCAGAGTTCAAGAAGCATTTGGACAATGCTCTCAGGCACATGGTGTGACTCTTGGGGTGTCCTGTGCAGGGACAGGAGCTGGACTTTGTGATCCTTGTGGATCCCTTTCAACTCAGGTTATCCTATAATTCCATTAAAAAATAAAGCCAGAATTAAAAAGTACTTTGAAGTAATATTTAATGATTAGTATTAGTGAATTTTTCTAAAACTGGAATTATGAGTTTAGCAAGTAAAATCATGTATTTTTAGACCTTTTATATACATTTCTAATGTATTTGAATTATGTAGGCTGTTATGTCCCACTCTCGCTAGTACACACCAAACTTCTTCCCAATCAAATGGACTAAATAAATGTTAAATAATTATGAAGTCAGTTATGTAGGCTGTTATGTCCCACTCTCACTAGTATACACCAAACTTTTTCCTGTCAAATGAACTAAATAAATGTTAAATAATCATGAAGTAATGGGTAGGTGTCCTGAGTTGAAATGAATTGTGAGAGAGAAAAAAGGATCTGTAACTTAAAAAAAAGTAATGGTTTAAGAAACAGTATTCCTGCCTCATATGAAGGCATGAGAATGGTTATAATTTGTATTGGATGGAAGTGATAAAGATATTACCATTTAGTACTTTACACGTAAACATAAAGCCATGAATACAAACCCAATATGCTCTTGCATTGCCAGAAATAAAAGAAGAAAGGGAATAAAAAGGAGAGAGCAAATGGGTGACATGCCCAAAGCACAGTCAAACACTGAGCAAGAATGAGGGAAGCAAGCAGAGGGGGATGGAGGCCAGCTGCTGTGTTTCTAAGACAGAGAAGGCTGCACACGGCAAAGCAAATATGATACCCAGTCCTCAAAGCTGGCACAGTTCACCTGCAGATTTATACCTTGGAAACAGCTGGAGCAAACAGAAACCTGCTCCAAGCAGACTCCTTTTTTGTTGCGTGACTAATAAAACATAAGAGCTGCTTGGGAAGAATAGATACCTTCCAGCAGAGTGCACTACAGAATTGTCTATGGAGCATCCCAACCCAGGGGAGACATCCAAAAGCATGTATCAGACAACATGCGCAGCTAAATTTCTCTGTGCTTCACTGGGTACATGACTGGATTCTGATGGTGAAACTCCCCCTGAAATCTTCCCTGGAGAAGGTGGAAAAGGCTGGTAGGCATGGCTTAAACAGCACCTTGGATCTCTACCTTCCATGTTAGTCTGGCACTTTTCCATCTAGTTGTTTGCAGGCAGTACAAATGAAAGGACTTAAGTGGCTGTCCTGTTTCAGTGCACGGACAGGTAGTCAGAAGAGCAGAAGTTCTGTTGCAGTAGCAGGTTTTGAGCAGGGAAACACAAGACAAGATTATGTTTCAATTTTTCTTGTCTCCATCCCCATTTTGTGATATTTGATCCAGCCACGGTGGAGGACTTGACTCTATATACGTCTTAAATATAAACTCAGGATACAGATTTGTGAAACCTAAGAAGATTTAAGTTTCAGTTACTTTATGGCATTAATGGAGGAAAAAAATAAAAAGGTGAGAATCAAAAAAAATTCTTTTGGAAAATATGCTTTTTACCTGTCCATTCACTGACATACCAAGAATTTCCAATTAACATGTACAATCAGAGACAGACTTTTTTTCCCTTCAAGAACAAATATTAAATGTACTGATATTATATACCTACATATATAAAATATAAAATATATGTACACGTCCTGGAATGTACAAATGAAAGGCTGAAGGATTACAATATAAGGGAACTCTGGGTAAACACAAACACTTGTTGATACAAGACTGGGACACAAACTTAGACATGCATAAGCTGATAAACTATCTTTGAAGCAAGTAGGAGTTTTGCAAACTTATGCAGCTGCCAAGCTTTGTGTAGCAGCAGGTGATATTTCATTCAGTTGAGCTAATGAAATGTTTGCCTCTGTGCAAAAAATGTATTCATGGCAACTTTAAATAGTTGCGTGGCTTTAGTAATAATGAGAGGCATCATCAGACATCCTTCATGACGGATATCCTCTGGATTTGGAAAAAAGGCAGTCTGGTAAGCTTAACAAACACTGACAAACCATGACAGCATACCTGAGGTGGAAGATTTCCTCCAGGGGCAAAAAGGGTAGATCAAACTCAATAGAACAGCCAACATTTGGCCTCTTCACTGAATCTGCCAATTAGTGCAGAGCATTATGGCATGTTTGTGTTGTGGCAGCTAGAGAAAGAGACCTGCCAAACTCATTCTATACAGAACCCCAAACATCCATTAGATGCAAGATGCTTTTCATCCTGATGAGTTGGCTTCAGTTCAAACTAATGGCCAACTGATGAGAAAGTTCATTAACTCTGAAGCATTCAGTCCCTCAGGAGGTGTAAACTAAAAAGTGGGGTCCTACAGATATACACAACATAACAAAAATGATGTTAAAATATTGAAATTACAAAGCCAAACATTTTAATGTTGGGGAATGGGAGAATTAAATTCACTCCTCAAATTTTCATGTTGTCTGTTTTGCACATGCACTAATGCAGTCTTTAATTATAGTCTGTAATTTCTGGTTTTTCCCATGTGTATTGAAAGGCCACAAATCCTCAGAAACAATCTCTTCCGCTGAATGTGATAAGTGAATGAGATGTTGCTCTTTCTTATTCAAGACCCGTGGTCTTCATTGCTGCATATCTGATTTATGTTATCAGTGCAATAGACATTGTATGAAAGCTGAAGATGTGGAGATATATAGATAACAGTGTGACTCCACTAAAACTAACAACATTTACTGAAGACATGCACACAGAGAAAAAGAAAGACCACGATATTTTTCTCCTTTCCTTCACATCTTCTGGCTGTATATTATCAGATACTGAGGAGCTCTTGCTTAAGTCCACCTGCTTTTCAACTGTGTTTCTCCAGAGCTGTATGCCCACTTATTTTGCAGTATAGCTGTTAGAGGAGTTCAAGAAAATATAGGGAAACCAGAATTCTAAAAACCGTGTCTTTTGGAAATCCTTTTCTTTAACTGCTGTGTCATAAGCTATTACTAGTCAAGAGTCTTAAACTCAGGGATGTTGTCTTCTTGCACATGGAGTCTAGTGGTAATAGAAAGATCTCTGAAGTTACTTCCATAGCCAACGGAGTTAAAGCAGTAAGGGTGGCAAGGTGTGGAAATTAATTCCTTGGGAGACACAGAGGTACAGAAATAAACCTTTGGCTAATCTGGAAAAAACCTTGGGTTTTAAAAAATTTATCATTGTTATTTTTATTTTTTCTTCACCTTAAAAGTGCATTTCTGTGATCAAAGGTGTGCGTATATAGGGATGAGCAGGAGTACAACACAGAGCAAGACAGCCTCAGGTAAAGGTAACACAACTCTTGGAAATTCATGGCAGCTGCAAGATTAATGTGCTGTTTCTTCTTAAACTGCCAGAAGTAACATGGTATACATGGAATTATCCATAGCTGCTATGTGTAATGTGGCAACAAGAAAACATTGTAAATAAACCAATCTTTACACACAGCAAACTGTGATTCTGTGCCTAGACTCTGCCTTGTCTCTGCTTTGCCTTATCAAGGGTTCAAAGGTTTGAATAAAGCATCATAGAGCTAGGAAAAAATCTTTGGTCAACAAATGCTACCCAGCCTTAATGAACAGGTCCTTTAGTGCTAGGTTCAAGACAAAATAAGTCCTTCCTGCTCGGATGTGGATGGAGATGTCAAGTGCTACTTATCCATGATACAGAGAGGATGTGCACACTCTCAGGGCACAGGCAGCACAGCAGACAGCATCCATGCATTCAACCCACAGGAAAAGACAGAAGAAAAGACAATGGAGATGAAAAAGAAAAGGAGCAGATCATCAATACTTGGCCATAACAGTCACTCTGTAACTCCTATCCCAGGTTAAGCTCATCTCACCAGATCACTCTTCTGCCCGAGGCAAAGCAAGCTCTGTGTATGCATTTCCGAACTGCTAAACATAACTGAAATACAGATTTGACTGCTCACTTCATAAACCTTCTCTGCCATGCAAATATATCATTCCTCGACCTTTGGGTTCTCTTCATCTCTATTTTCATATGTATACATTTTTTGCCTTATCAGTGAACCATATTTTCATGTTATTTGACTGAACACAAGGTACACACCTAAAAGTCACCAGACACATGACAGCTTTGTCTGTAAGCTTTAAGGGATGTTTGTAGAGTTTATTAAAGAAAGCTAAAATTTCTTAGAAATCAAAGACAAATGCCTCTTTCTGTTGCTAAAGTGTAGCAAAACAGAAGGATTTTACCAAGTGTGAAATACTGTGGTTTTAAATTCAGGTTTATTTACGTTTCGCAACTGTCTACCAGGTAGTGAGTAATTTCTAGAGTTAAGTTCCCAAAATTTTTTTTTTTACATTTAAAGATATATTCTAAAGATATTTTTGCTAGATTAGATTAATAAGGCAAATATTCACTGCTTTGTGTGTTTGTGGATGGACACCCTTAGGCATAATAGGATCTTGACCTGTAGAAAGCATGATGATGGTGTTCTGTTTCACATCCGCATTCAGTTTAAGTCCATATGCATATAATTTTTTTCAGCTCAGCAATTTTTATATCTTCCCGTCTTCTTCTTGTCTCTAGAAACTCCATATGATGATTTTTTTCCTTTTATCTTGTTCAGTGTAAGAGAAAGCATCTAAAGTATG
Source organism: Callaeas wilsoni (assembly GCA_013398955.1). NCBI lineage: Eukaryota > Metazoa > Chordata > Aves > Passeriformes > Callaeidae > Callaeas > Callaeas wilsoni. The sequence continues at coordinate 162,514 of VWPU01016102.1, forward strand.
ACAAGTTTTGCACCACGTTCATTGGCTGTTTAAACTGAATTTTTATCCTGACCTAAGAAGTGGCACAGTGTGGGATGTACCCTCTTGTGGGCAAAGAGATTTTTACAGTCATCCCTGTCTTGTGCAGACTACAGCTTGGTTTCGTTTGAACTCTCTTCACGATAAACGCATCACATCAATATTCAGGGCTTAAGACAGCATTTTCAAATTTTGCAGTCTAAAACTGCTCCCACTGAGCATCATTGAAGGAATCCATACAAGATCTTAAGAGCCATAATGCACCTCAGTGCAAGAGCTAAGACTTATGGATCTACTAGGTTACTGGCCAAAAGCTTTTAGAGAGCTCTTTTATGGGATAGCATAGTAAGTATGTTATATACGTAACTGTATAGTAAGGGGTGTTTTGCTGGGTATTAGCCAGAGAGATGAAGCCGCTGAGGGGGTCTTCAGCTTCCCTGTTAGTCCTGTCTTCCAACTGCAATACCAGCTTGGACTCTAGCTCCGCATCCCATCATGTCCACATCCCACCATTGCACAGAGCTCCAATCTCACTGTGTAGAGCCCTCACCCCATTCCATGGAGCCCCAAACCCACCAGGTAATACTGAGCAGGAAGGTGCTTTTTGTTCTGTTATGCAGTGCTGCAAGAGGTGCCCTGCCCTTCAGTAGGTGGGAGGTGATGCAGTTCCCATGTGGGTCCTATCCAGCCTCTCCTATAACCAGGAGAGTGAGAGGATAGGCAAGTCCTTCTGTATCATATCTGCTAATACAGATGTCTGCCTTAAACTAAAGAATCTTCAAATGTTGTGCATTAACCTCCAACATATACTTACTGTAAGATATATTGTATTGAAAATTAATTTACATTTTTCATTCTTCTGTGTTACAAAAAGGGGTAATTTGAACATAGAGAGTTAAGTAAGTTTTCCAAATTCTAATAATCTGCTTCATTAGATTAAATCATGCAATTAATACTATTTCCATAAATCTTCTTTAATTTATGCTGCAACTGCTTATCATTTTATTTTTAAGCTGCTAAATTTCATGATCTTAAATGTCATCTCTCCTTCGCTGAAGGTACTTTTTAAAATATGAAAATATTTAGCTTCATTTCACAATATTTGTACTAAATCTAAGAAAATAGATATGGACTGTTAATCAAGTTTGATTAAATACAGCTATATATATTTTCATTAATTTAAATTTATGCTGACACTACCTTGATCAAACTGAAACATCAGACTAAATTAAAAAAATTCCAGTGTAAGATTTTAATGAACTTGAGATAAGCACAAATATGGTCTGTATTTTTCAGGTCCTTCTTTCTTATAAATGTTTTCAGCTGACCTAGCTAAAATCTCACAGAAGCCCAGAATCACAGAGCAGATGAGGCTGGAAGGCAGCTCTGGAGATGGGCTAGTCCAATCACCATTCTTTTCCTCATTACATTCTTTTCTTCATTACATTCATTCATTCATTCATTACATACTTTTCTCTCTCAGCTTCTCTCTCCCCCTTTTCAATTTAATGGTACACTAGAGATCAAGCAGGCGATGGGGAATACGGTATTGTCATAGAATCACCCCAAGATACCCCTGGTCACAGTAGGGTCAGAAAAAGAACATTACCCAGGATCTTGCCCACTTGGGCTTTGGATACCACATCTGAAGAATGAAGAATGCGCAACCTCTCTGGGAAGCCTCTTCCAGTGTTCAACCATACTAGCAGTAAAAAAAATTTGTCTTGTGATTAAGTCTAATACCAATTAGTTTTACTTGTAAACAATAGAAATAAGATCTTAACATCAATTTTAGAAAGTGTTGGCAATACTCAAATATTAACATGTTAGGAAATACGTGCACTTAAGTAATGCAGACTTGTTTAAAATTATAAAGTGAGAAACTTCCTGAAAAATCAGACTGGGGGGATCTCAGACTGGGCTCTTAATACCAGAGCTTTTGTTCTCCCTAAGTACCTATTTCTCATTTGTAAGACAGAAAAGTTAATTTGCCTCACAAGAGCTCTGAGATAAATTCAGAACCATTTGCGATGGAGTCAAACATTGCAGTGAGGAGTACAACAAAAGGAGAGAAATAACAGAATATTAACAGTTTTGTATTCAGAGCAAGGAATACACTAAACATGTCATAAGGCCACATGCTGAATAGAGATAAAATTTAATGCTGAATAGAGATGAAATGTAATGCTGAATAGTGCTTTGTTAAGCGAGCATTGTCCATCCTGTGTCCTGAAAGAGGCAGAAGGCTGGTGGCAGATACAGTGTATGATCATATAATTAATGATTTGGTTTTTTAGCAGATATATTAAAATGACCCAAATAAGGATATGTAAGCATAACTTCATCCTTAAAAAGACTGCCATTAATAAAAACACCCCACAACAGGATCATGTTAATAAACCCTAATCTATGTGTCTGTGATTTTTAGGAAATGTTAGGTTTAGAGGCGTTTTATTTTCTGCTCTGCATTGTGAGTCTGATGTCATTTAAATACATAAGAGCCCTATTGTTCTGTCATTTATGCCCTGTGCACTTCTGCTTTTAGCATGATTAAACAAAAGAGACACATACCAAAGCTTTCTTGTTTGAATAATGCAACATCAATATTTTACATCTTGGGCTGCATTTCAATTTTTTCCTCGGCAAGGTGAACACTTGAAAAGGAAGCAACCATTGCTTGCAAAAGTGTCAATTAAGTTACATTCTCTTCTTTCCCAAAAGAGACATGCGTCTCAAAAAATACACGTTCCCAAGTAGTTGTCATTCTGTTGTAAACAAGTTCTTCAACTGATGGGTTTTTATTACCCAGCAGCATAAGGAAAGCAATAATGTATTTACATAGCAATTCCATTCTTAACGTTTCCAGTATGTTTTTTCAATGGATAGATTCTGCTTTCACCTGCAGTAAGGAGAAGCAACACTTAGGATAGATGCACCTGAGTGGACCTAGTGCACAGCACAACACAGGGAATGGAGGGGTCCAGATCCATCCTATGCAAAAAGATGTTCATGTTAGAGTTGGATTCAGCTGTGGAGATTATAGAGTTTGGTTCTTCAGTCTACAGGAGTTAACACACTTTGGATCTTCAACAACAGCAGCATTTGGGTACCTCCTCTTGGGATTGGCTCCTCTCTATGTAGAAGCGTTGCTATTGTAAAGATACATCCTACAGTCATTTCACTAAGTGACTAATCCCTATTCTTTAGCAGGAGATGTCTTCTTCTGAGGTGCACACAGCTCCACTGTGCCCTGTTGCATGCCTTTGGAGGAGCTGCTTCGTCTGTAGCTGCAACTTCACCATTTCCACGAGGTGCACGCTTCCGTGATGCCTTCTGTGCCCCCAGACATAGTGTTGAGAGCTGTTTGTTTCTCTTTTGCACTGCAATTAATGCATTGTTATATTCAAACTCATGGATATTTACCAGTGAGCCAAAAGGGAGTTTCAGGGACATCAAACACGCTGAGATGTACTTTCCAAATACTGGGCCAATCTCAAGCATACGATGAGACACAATCGGTTTCCTTCTGAGAAATTCCATTAATTCCCATCAGATACATAATTTTATGCACACATAACAGGACAAACCCTGTAATATAACAACATTCTGCCACTGTTTTTCCTAAAGAGCCTGCAAACCCACAGATTAAGGTGCTCACACACTAGGTGACTTCTCACATTTTTGTAGTTTGACTTGAAAATAAGTATTTGCTTTGTTAAGTTTCCCCTCTATCAGCATAACATTTTCACATGACAATTTTATAGTTCTTTTCCAGAATAATGAAATAATGCTCATTCTATATGTTGGATCATTTCTTCAAATTACTTTAGCACTTTTTGTAGAAAGTTCATTGTGTTTTCTAATACTGTCTGAAAAGTACAGGTTATGACAAGCCACCTGAGTGATAAGTTGGTGCTTGTTTGTCAAAGCTGAAAAATAATAAAAGAAAAGCTGCAAAATGCCAATATAGTTTATAGGGACAAAAACTGGATAGGCTCTAACTATGTAATAAGCAATTTAGTCAATTTCATTAATAACATGGTATTTGCAATGACTCATTCTTACCTCTGTCATAAAGCAGCTAAAATGTTGGAACTGAGCAGGCTCATTATGCAATATCTAATATTTCATATTTAGCATCCAATCTTTAATATTTAATTTTGAGTTTGTTATTCAGACACACTTGTTCTTTGTGCTGAACATCATAAAACTGATTTCTGATATATATTTATCTATACATATATATAAATATAAACCAACTCTCATTTACTTCAGCAGAGTTCACTTTCATAGGAATCCATGGCATAATTTAGTGAAAGTTACAAAGAATCCAAAAGAAAAATAAATTAAACTACACACTTTTTGCACATTCAAAGCATTTCAGTTTAGCTCAGGACCGTTCAGCTGGTGCTGTAGGATTATAGAATACATATGATGACTTCTTAGGTTCATGGAATACCATCAGGACCCTTGAAATTCCCTCTCATTGTCCAGGGTCAGCACTTTTTTATTTCCCCCCCCGTCTTTCTTCTCATGTGCAATTAACAGTAAAATAGAAACAAATACAGAGTATACATGTAACTATAACTTGTCAAATATGGCTGTTTCTTACTGCCTAGCTGTCACAAGGCATTATCTTGATAAATATGTATATATACTAGAGACTATATTTTATTGCGGTTGGTTCTATTGTCGTCTTTTGCATTACACAGCCAGAAATCCTTGAAGTTAAATGTCCAGTCTTTTGAAACATAGAATAAAAGATGTTTAAATACTTTTCCTTTTATTGGAGTGTTTTAACACCTCTCATATTACTCAGAGAAATGAATTGCTTGGGAATGAGGTTAATGCTCTACAAAAACCTGCTTTTTAAAACCCTATAAGAGGGGTCAAAGACCAGGAAATGCTCTCACTATAATTCTCGTTTTCAGCTGAATTGGCCATGGCAACTGCACTAAGAATGTAAGTTTGAATTTCATTATGTTCCAGAAACCTGTAACTTTGCATTAGAATGATTCACACAATAACACAAGGAAATTGCAAGCATTTTTGATGCAGCATACATTAATTTATAGTTTTATAAATTAGTATTTTAAGTTAAGTAGTTACTTTCAAGTACAACAAAAAATGTTCATTTGATAGCTACTAAATGCATCCCTTTGCATTTTACCTGTAAAATGCTCTGTGTTTGGTGACAGGTTAAATGTATATTATACACTATACACAGGGAGCCAACATGTGTCTTTGTAATACCACAGCAGCCATAGCAATTTTAGCAGCATTCTTATTATTTTAAGCCGTTCCCATTGTCTTCCAAAGAACATAAGTAGAAGCTGAAAACTTAAGGCAACCAAACTCAATAACCTCTCACTATGGAGAAAATACTGTATTGTTGCTGAACAAGTGACCGTATGTTACCCAACATGATAATGCCTTTTTCCTTAATTATGTCTTTGTAGATCCAATATTAAGTCATTTCTCACACAAAAATTTCATTAATTGCAATGGAAGTTTCCCTGAATGATGTTGCAGCACCGGCCTTTTAGTTATTTTCTTTAGTTTAGCCATAACAATTCTTAAAATCATCAAGCATTTTTTTTATTATGAGAGCTTTCAAGAATACAGTTGATTTTCTGAGAAATGACAAGGGTGCACCTCTTTAGTTTACACTGTTGCCTTACAAGCAGCTTAAAGAACTCACTGCAAAGCAGTAAGGCAATGCTCAGGAGTGGGAGGATAAGAATAAGAAGATACCTTACAATTTTGGGAAGCAAAATTACGTAGTTCTGCAATGCTTGAGATGCTAATACTTCTCAAGCACATCATAGTATTGCTGGTATTTTGGGTGGATCCATGTGCACAGCTACTTTTAGCAAAATTGTGGTTTAACATACCTTACAAGTTTCTAAGTACACAGCAGGGAATTTCAAAGGCTGAGTTTTTATCCTGAGAAAGCTGTGAAATCATTGCCACACAGCTGCTCCTCTGCCTGCAAGCTCGGAATAGCCTTCTGCTTTTTCCAGCTCAGTGTGATGTTCGGAAGACTTCCTCCTGCTGGAATACACCCAGATTTTTGAAGCTAGTCTGCAGCAACCTATTATCTCAGCCAGACAAATGACAGTGAGAGAAACAGAACTTACTATTACCTGGAAATTCTGCAAACAAGTTATGTGTTTACTAAGGTTAACTGGGATTTGTAGCAGCTGCATTGTGCAAGCAATAGAAAGCATCTCGGGTTGGATCTCCAGAGGTCAGATGGGATGTAGAGATATGTCAAACCATGCTCTCCATCCCACATGCCCAGGAGTGATTTTACTCTCCAGCCACATCACCACCAGTCACAAGCTTTGCTGAGAACATACATCCTATTAACACTCGTCCTCTCTAGTATACTGTTACCAGACTAATGGTACATCAGCTGTTTGCAGGGCCAGAGCTTGAGGCAAATGTGATTGATTTCCCTGTCAAAGGTGGCCTCCATCAGGGACACACCAGGTAGAAGTGGCAAATTTGGCTGGGTCTAACATTCCTGGCCAAACGCTGTCTGTTAGATACCCACCATTCCCTCTTGGAGATGTGGGCTCAGAGCACTTCTCAACCCTAAAAGTAGCAAAAAGGGCCCATTTAAAGCAGACATGCGCAGCCTGTTCTCCTGCAAGAGCCAGTGATATTTATAGGCAAAAGGCAGATCAGACAGTATCCTTAATCTTTTAGGTAAAAATTGCATATACTACCTGATAATAATAAAGAGCCAACCTTGCTGCTCCTTTTTGAAGTTGTTAAAATAGCCTGGAGTACATGATTAGAGCCACAGAACTGCCTCCAAAAACAGCTACAGGTAAAGACAAATGTGGATTGTGTCGGAAATATTTTCTTTCAGGGAGTCTGAAGTTTATACGATTTACTTTAGCGGAAACTATATCTAGGGAATCAAGAGGTCAGAAACTATCCTCCTCTCTCCCCAAGGGGCATTTAAGTAGTCCAAGAGATGTTTTCTTGGGAGAGACGATTTCATGCTAGATGCTCTTCAGAAGAGCCTCACATCACTGGAATAGGCTCCTCCTGTGGCACAGCACTTTCTCTTCTGTTCGAGGTACACTAGCAGCAGCATTTATCTGTTAAGCTCTGAGTCCATTAGCCTAATGGCCAGCATGAGGCAAAACTTATTTGTATAAAGAATAGTGTCTGGTACAGAGAATTAGCTAAACTTTCTAAGTGGTCTGGTAATGTTGAAAATGAGTTAGTGCTTCAGAGATTTTGAATGGTATTTTTATTAGGATAAATTAAGGTTATAAATATCAGTATTACTTAAAATTGTATTAACACAGCATACCAATTCTTAGAGATTTGTAGAAAAAGAAAGCAAATTTGAGCCAATCTAGGACAATCTGGTTCTCATTTATGGAAACACATTCAACTCCTGTGCTTTCAATTTCTCATCGTGGTGATTTTGCACAAGATCGAAGAATATCTTCCTTTCAATTTTTCTTTCAGACTACCTTATTCCTTGAAAACTGTACAGAAAGAGAAGTAGTAATGCTAATGTTAGTGCTTTTCTCTTTTACCTAATCTCTGCAAAAGTCAGAAAGGATGATAAAGAATTATGAATGCACATGAAACTTTGAGAGACCCCAAGCATGGTATCTTAGCATTTTCCATGGAAACTCTAAGCAGAAATATCTAGTGGATTTCTGATTTGCAGCCATCCTCTGCTCTTGTTGTGTTTGATAAGTGCTGGGAAAAAAGGTAGCTGAAAAATCAAAGGCAGAAAGATATTCTGTAAAGTGGCAATATCTAAAAGCCTGATGTTGTAAATGTTCAGTTTGGAGTGCCCTTTGAAGTGGCATGGAATGCACATGGTACCTGTCTATTCATTTAGCCACTGATAAGGTCCTAATTAGCACAGCACTCAGAACCTCCCATATAGTGAAGTATAGAAATAACCATGGCTTTTACTTCCTTCCTTTACAGCTATGAGTGAAACAGCTTTCGGGGGTTTTGCTTTTTACCAATGTGTGCATTTGGTGTACTTGTAAATACCTCACTAAGTGAAAAAAAAAAAAAATAGATCAACAGTCACAGAAAGAAAACCTGGTTTTGTTGCTGGGAAGGAGTAGATTCAGCAGTCATCTGAGTCATGCGAGGGAATTTCTGTGGACTTAGGTCAAGCTTCGCTTACAAACTCTGGCCTGCAGGCTAACACTCTTCTCAGTTCAGTGCAACACAGCTGGCAGAGTGAGTCATGATTGCTTCTCTGTCCAGGATTGGGCCATCAGACCCTGAAATCCTAAAATTTATTTCAATGGAAATGTTCCAGTGCACTGAAGTGCCTCCTGAAAGCAAAACTGCAGGATCAGGCCCTTCGATCTTAAAAAATGACATTTAATATGGACAGACAAAGGCACTGGAGAAGAACACAGTGACTCTCTGTATACCTGGAGGAGGGATAGTAGTACAAAACAAGCTTTTCTTTAACCACAACAGCAATCTTCTAACAGCAGCACCCACTCAAAAGCATAGAACTCAGAGGCTGATAATCATCTTTCAGTTCAGGTTATTGCATGCAATTTTTCACATTCATTCAGTTTTCTTCATACAGCTCTTAGTAAAGTAACTCCCTTAACAATAAAAGCTTTTATGGCAGCCCATTACACAGGAGAACTAACCTCTCCTAGTTTTTTTTATTGGCTTCTTGGAATATTTATAGCAGTCTTTGTTCTCTTTGCAAGCTTATGCATTTGGGTGTGTATGGAGATTTTTCTATTTCTTTTTTTTTAATTTGGGAATTGGTTTTGACAGCGAAGTACATATATTTTTACATCTGTGAGGCTTTAAATTTTTATATTTGTTTTCTTTTATATGTTATTATTGGCATCAAAGCCAACATTCTGTCTGCTCCTCATTGTTTAGCACTTGAACATTCACTGATGTAGAATTTTCAAGTTGCCACCATGCTACTTCTTCTCAATAAACTGGTTCCACTCTGTACACAAAGAAATTATGAAATTTGACTCCATACTAACAAATCAAAGAATTTGCTTGGTGTCTAAAGGGACAGATTAAATTTCTACTTCAATAATTTGAGAGAAAAACTTCACATTAAAACAATAGATTGCCATTCTTGTAGAAATCACCACAGCAGTAACTGAAACTGCCACACAATTAATTTCTGCATAGCATTTTGGACTCAGGATGATCCCAAAACTTTTGATAAAGCTTACATAGTACTAAAAATGGTTCTAAATAGAATCTGGCTTTGAATACCTCTATCCTGGTTTTTGAATTTTTTTATTGAATTTTATATTCTGTCTTTCATAAGCAACAATCTTTTATTGTTTACACCATCTTCATGAAAATCATATTGAGTATTGTAATCGATGGAGGAATTCAAGATATATATATATATATATATATGGCTTTTCTTTATTTTCCAATATAATGAAAGAAGAAATTGTACTAACCAGATTGATGGAACTGTTGAAATTAGAAGGAGAATTATTTTCTCAGTTCTCATTTCAGAAAATAGTCATTGTACTAAAAGATAAAGCAGTGGAAATAATAAATAATAATATTAGTCATCTTGTAAATACCTTCTCGAATTTATTATATACATACTGAATAAATAAAAAATAATTGAAAGGATCCCTTTCTTTTTTATCATGAAATTATTAAAGAAATTATTATTAAAGAAAAACAAAGATTCAAATTGCTGATATGAAGCTAGGTTTTTATAGTGTCCTTAATAAATACAAGAATGTTGTAATAAACACGTTTTCCATGGTGTGTTTCACAGAGACTTATTTCCCTGGATCTTTGCTGCTGCTGGAATGCTACTAGGTAGATGGAATCTTAATTCTCTTATTATTATCTTATTATCTTATTATCTCATAAAACCAAGCAAGTTATTTGGGCCTTGATAAACTACATTTTACCGTGTTGACCTGGGGAAGTTTCTTTTAATAGCTTTATTAGATGGGTATATCCCCCCTACTCTGGAGCTATAAAAATACCTCATTCCACTGTAGAGATTGGTGGGGTTTTTTGTGGGGGAATAGTGATTGTGGTGCTATCCTTAAATTTGGATTTGGGAAGGCCTCAAAGGCTCACTCAGGGCAGTCCTCATCCTTCCTACCAGTGAAGGTTTCAGGCCATTTCTTGAGCTCCTCCTCTCCCTCTCATTTCCTGGGAAGGGACATGAGGCATTTAAGTGATAGTCTTAATTTCCTACCAGCCCAGAGAGAGCCCTGGCTCTGCAGGCTCATGGGCCAGGTCCAGTGGCTGCTTCCTGCAGCAGGGCTGAGTCTGGGGATAGACCTCATGTGACCCTCCCAAGGTAGTCCCATTACTTGCAAAGACATGGAGTTCAAAGAAAACGGGTCAGCAATGGCTGAACATCTCCACTGGCCTGTTTCACTGCCCAGAAGGTGACATCTCCTGTGGAAACCTTTTTGTCCCTGTTTTGAAACACGTCTCTTAGGCTTCAACCAAACCTGGTCATCACGAGAGAGAAGCTGCCCCTCAGCTGTAAGAAAGGGTGCAGAGCGGAAGTAACTTTGGTGATGTAAGTCAACTTCTGTGGTGACTTACCTCATCACCTCAGGTTTCGCTTGCAAACCAATACTGGCTTCTGTCTTCAAGACCATTGGAGTACCTGACACACCACATCTGTCTCGCCATGTCTAAATGGAGAGAAAAAGTGCGAGGTGTGAAAAAAAGCCCTGAACACCCCACAGGAACCTCTTCTATAGGCATGAATCTTGTCCTCGTCCTGCTCCAGTGAACATGGGAGACCTCACACTATTGTATGGAGAGGTGAGAGACCTCACTGACAGCAATCTGCCACTTAGGTGTGACAGAAGCCTCGTAATGAGACACACTGTGTGTGAGGAGTCAGCACCCATGTGAACCAACAGGAAAAGCGTGGGAAAGATGTAGCTGATACTGGGGAAAACAGACAGTACGGCAAGTTGTTTCTTCTCTGGATAGATACCATGGCAGGTCCTCGGTCCTGCTGCTTAAGGTCTTTAACAAGTAAGCCTCCAGCTGTTCTTGTCCAGGACAGTGCAGCTCAGGGTGCACAGGTGAAGCCCTTTTGCAACACTACAGGACAAAATGTTGCAAGTTACAGTGTGACTTTTGGTGAAAATGAGACAGCGGAGATCTACCACCATAACTGAACAGGGATGTGACAGTGAAAAACAAAATGAAGAATAAAGAATTGTCTTATTCAGGTTTTCCTATTAGCAGAACTCTGTGATAATGACTTTTGTGAAGGACTCACAAGGACTATATGAAGTGCCTCAGCGTCACTCATTTTACAATGCAGTTTATGCAAAGAGTATCTGTATCCTATGATAATAATAGTTGTAAAGAATAGCTGTGAGACCCGAGCCAGACAGCAGATCAGACAAATTGGCTTTGGATCAGCGTCCCTTAACTCAACATATCTTTCAGCAGTCTGAAAGAAGCGTATAAACAAAACCTTAGTTTGGGTATCGGTATGCAGATTAACTACAGGCATTTTCATTCTTCCATTGCACTATGCTTTATGTATTCAGCCAAACATTTGTCAAAGGATTGTAACTCCTCCTTGTTTGAATTCAAATTCCTAGAAATTCAAACTGCTAATGCAGGGTAAAATTCAATAAGCTTTGCAAACTGCTCAAAATTATACTATAAATATTATTTAGACATATTTGTAGGCTTATGCATGATAAGTCTATGAAAATAATAGCAAAACACTATTTTGATCCTTCAAACATTTTTAATTTTCATCATGCCATTACATTTTTTCAATTGAAGTGAAACATAGAGACATGTTAAAAGAAAGCGTAATTGGGCTTGTTTGAAATTATTTCTGAGACTTGAAAGAAAGAAAAGTCAAAAAATGCATTAGAAGTCAGAGTTAGAAAGAAGTCGGGGAATGTATAACCTTTCAAGATTTTTAAAATGCAAGGCATAAATATTGTTTGTTTCCTGGTAAATAGCAATTATAATCATAAAATGGGAATGAGCTGTAGAAAGAAATAAATAAGAGAAAGTCTATTCAACTGAAATCCTAGGAACTTAAATGTTGTGGAACACTGTTGGACTGCTTCAGTTTTGCAAGTGCTTTATCTCAGCTGAAAGGTGAAATTAGCAGCTTTCTCAAAACCCTGGGAAGCTATTGTGTCAATGCTGCACACTGGAGACCGCTGTTTGATGCCAGTGCCACTAGTTTAGATGAGCACTGCAATCAGGAGTATTAGAAGTGAGTTGTTGAATTGCATTACATGAAGCAATGGAGCTGCTTACAGACAAAAGAGCTGAATGGGGTTTTATACATGTCTATAAGAACATAATCAAGTCAAACGTACCAAACACGCAGCTGAATTCAGCAACATTAAAGTAACCAACCTAGAAAAGAAGTTGGGGAGAGAGGTGAGATGAGGGGAGGACATCTGAATAAAAGAATTAATTAATAAAATTAATTGTAAATTCAGACACAGCTGGACCGCTCCCTGAAATATTAATACTGTGAGGAATGATGCATTGAACGTGTCTCTCAGAAGCTACTGCTCATAGTTTTCTGCCTTTTAAGATGTCAAAGTTTCTGCGCTTTAGTTTGAGGAGGACATTACCTCATTTCACTCACAATTTACCCAATTTACAATTTTTAAATTCCTTCTTTCTCTTTCTCTCTCTTTCTTTCTTTCTTTTTCTTTCTTTCTTTCTTCCTTTCTTTCTTTCTTTCTTTCTTTCTTTCTTTCTTTCTTTCTTTCCTTCTTCCTTCCTTCCTTCCTTCCTTCCTTCCTTCCTTCCTTCCTTCCTTCCTTCCTTCCTGTAGCGAAGCATCTTTAGAAAATTTATAATCTTGAATCAGCTTGTGGTTTTGTTGCATTCATGTCAGGCTAAAATAACTTTATTTACAGGTATTTGTTCTGTTTTTCATACAACCTATAACTTTCTTGTTTTGTTTTTTGGTTTGGGGTTTTTTTTTTTGGATGTAGAACAACTGAAAACATTCTGTGAAAAAAGCTGAAAAACCTGTATATATTTAGTCATATGTGAAGGCATAGAGGTATCATATTCTAAAGATTATTATCAGAAATTATAAGAAATAAAACAATCTTTCTGCTATGTGATGAGGTTTATGAGAATATCCCTAGACAATTCATTAGTTTTAAACTGACATGAAAATCAATTAATTTTAATAGGGAATAGCAGATTATGTGTTTAATAATTCATCTAATTTCATGAGGCAAAGTGAATTAGACAATGCAATGTAAATCTAATAGCAGTTGTAACCACATAATTTGACTATTTGTCAAACGCAAAGCATAGTGAAATGATCAAGAATTACACAGAGTGAAAAACATTAATTGTGTGTAAACTGAGTGACAGTTTCTTGTAACCCTAAAAGCCTTTGAGTTCAGTGTAATTATTTCTATTAGATCTTTCCCTAAAATTGTTCTGTATCATTAATTATGTATTCATATTAAGCAGGCAAATTAATAAATAATACAAAATAACTTTTCCATGATTTTTTCAATTCAGAGATGCTATGCAATTGACAGATTTTATAGACTGAAACTACATGAAAATTATTTTACAGTCTGCATTAATTAATCAATAATGGACCTGAGAGCTGGCATTTCTGCCTATTAATGACCAGCTGAAAGAGTTGAGGACCCAACGTCGAGCAGGGGGCCCTTAACCCACGCGGTCATTAACGCTGGAGAAATGCCCGACCCCCAGGTCACTGTTGCTGTTAATCGAAGCCATGATAATTGTTATGGTTATTTTTCAATGCACACAGAGCAGTCATGTGCCTTCCATCTGAGTGGTATTTATTTCAAGTTAAGGGAAAAACAGAACGGGAAAAAACAAAAGTGAGGCCTTGACAAGCAAAATGGCTGCTGCGGGTGGCTGTGCACGACAGAGTATGGAGCACCAGCAGTGAGATTGTGGCCGTCTCAGCTGATGTGTCACAGGACACTCGATTATGTTGAAGCACAAATATTATATAAAGAGGTTGTCCTTTCATATGTTTGAAAATATACATGTTGAAATACACATAGCCATGGATACGGGTCTGCCTTTAGAGCAATAGTCTCTTTCACTTGGTAGTGACACTGTGGTAACCTATAGAATCAAGGAACATCACACCTCCTTGTGCTAATATGAGAAAAAAATATAAAAAAACACATCAGAAAGACTCAAAGTGCTTTTCTTTCTACACCAAAATGCAGAGGAATCAAGGCTAGGTTAAATGGGGTTTTGAGCAAACTTGTCTAGTGGAAGATGTCCTTGTTTACGGCAGGAGGGGTGAAACTAGATGATCTTTAAGGTCCCTTCCAATCCAAACCATTCTATGATCCTATGAATCACAACTTTGTGGGTGATTTTTCTTGTTTATAATCTGAAGAAAAAGTCTTGTCAATGTAATTTAAGTCAGAAAATGTGGTCTGGCCTATAGTACATGTGCTCCTATCCCTCTCTCCTTTACCAAGAGCTGGGATTTGAGGCACACAGGCCAACACAGGAGATGAAAAAGCTGACAGGGCAGGGTGTGAAAATCAATCAGCTATCTATGCCAAAGGGATGGAAGATACCGATTCTCCACACTTTCTACCAAAAGCAGCAAAAAAACTCATCTCACCTTTGAAGACCAAACAGCAGTTTTGTCACATTGAACAGAAAGATGAAAGAAGCAGGTTCTGGACATCATCCTGGAAATGCAGATCTGGACAGGAGAGAACAGTATTCACATTCCGTGCTGAAAGGACTTCCTAGCAGTTCCCTAGCAAGGTAAGATACCATCTCTTGTGAGTCCTCTCCTCTAAATCCACTTTTGTCATCCAAGCAACACTGCCTATTGTGTATGTAGGAAAGAGACATTTGCGCTGTAGTTGGCTTTTGGAGACATGCACTGTCGCAAAACCTTACTTTTATACCTTGAATTAAGGTGAAGAAAGAAAACTTTAAGTTCCCAGCCTTCTGCTGGTTCCTTCAGATTTGGAGAAAGGAGAGGAGAAGAAACAAAAGAGGAGCCTTCGTGGCTGCACATGCCCCACAGTACTCTCTTTTTGGGGTCTCAACTCTACTAGTTGTACAGGAGGAAGGACAACAGAAAATTCAAAATAGGAAAGAGATACACGCAACTGAACAAAGAAGAAGAGAAAAATAGATATCACAAAAAGAAAACAGATCATCGTCAAACTGCATAATGCATTGGTCTTCTCTAGCATACCTGCCTATTTTCCACCCATCTGGCAAAGAATCTAAAGAAACTGAGTGCTTCTGAACTTTACTTAAGATTCATCAACATGTGTGTGCAGGTCAGGTGTAGTTTCTTGTGTGCTATGGCTTGAAACAGTGCATGTCGGTGCAGTAACCTAAGGCTGGTCAGAGAATTTCTGTGAGAGTTGTAATGAAATCTAAGTTTCACCAAAACTTTTGTTTCTGGCTCTTAAAAAGTAGCTTGATATTCCTGGCACAACCATTACCTCTAATATGCTTACCAACCAACGGATGGTTTTGGTTCAAGAAAGTCCCTTCACTCAATGACCACAGCCATGAAGATTTTCAGATTTTGTAGGACCTTCAGCATAAAGAACCTGTTTTGGCTGATCACTTCTGTCAGCTTCTAGCCCTGATCCATGGCTTTACTCCATGACAGGAGTAAAGCACTCTGGTTGATACAAAGAACAAATTTTCTATTTCTATAACTAAGAATTCTGGGAGATTTCAATAAAAACTAGCATTGGCAAAAAAACCACAGGAATACGTGTTATTTGAAAAGTTTCTCTGTCAAAACACTCCTACTGTATTTGAAAATAAATGCTGTTTACTGATCTGTTGTGTAATGCAGTGAGCTAACCAAAAATACAGACTATGCCTGGCACTGTCTCAGAAACAATTTGTCTTAGCTAACAAACGCACCTAAGCAACTTAATTATTAAGTGCTTGGCATTCGCATGTTTAAAGTATGCTTTCCCAAGTCTGTTAGTAAACACAAATTTGCTAAAAAGAAAATTGTTAATATTTAGGCTGACAATGTTAAAAGTAGACATAAGAAATATGGAAAATAGAGCTACTTGACATTTCAAGAAGCCATAAATTCAAGCACGAGTATTTTCACTAAAAATGCAAAAAATTTGGTAATTAGTGTTTTGATTCAGTCCTTACAGCTCTTACACCTTTAATCATTCTAAAACCTGGCACTAGAGTACATACAGAAAATCTGAGCAAATTGTCTGAAAGTCCTTAAGGAATTTAAAATAAATGCTTAAATGAATCTCTCACTACTGGCATGCAACAAATGCCCAGATGTATTCATAGTGATGCACCCAATTAAGTTTAGAGGAATTGCATGAGTTCAGTTTCAGCAGATTCCTATTGATTCTCCTAGTTAATAAACAGTTAAAGGATGAAGTGAGTTTTTAAAAAATATAAGTGCTTTAAAGGTGCTAGAGAGGAAAAGCATAGTACTAAGTGGTCATGTGGCTAGTGCCATTCATCTTGGTAGTGACTATCTGTCAAAAGTGGCAAGAGCCCTGTTAACAGCCATGACCTGTGCTGTAATGAAGGGAGAGTGCACAGCAAAGTGTCCATTATCAGGCAGTTGGGAGCAGTAAATTGGTGCAGTTTGCCTCAATCTTGCAGCAAGTTGAGATGTAAGATAGGTGGGGATCAGCAAGCAGCAATTTTATCCTATGATCATTTTTGTCAGATTGCATCAGAGTAGGAACTTACTCAGATTCATTATTTCAATTAAATAAGTTCCCTCATTAAGTGGCTGCTGCCATGAACGTTTTCTGTGGTCCTGTATTTATAATTGTGTAAACACACCTGCTAATATTTGGACAGGGAGCAGTGATGGAGAAGCGGCAAGGTAAATGACACATTAAGATGATAGTCAGGTACAATCAAACAAATCTTGCACCCTCTCAACAGGGCTAACAGCTTGCAATAAAATGGGCAACCTCTGTTACCTATACACTAACCTAAGGTGCTTACATCCAGTTCTAACTAGGAAAATTCATTTCAGACTGTTTGCAAAGCAACAAAACACACAAGTAAAATTCCACCTCTGTTCAATCCCATGCAAATGAATTGATGCTGTTACCACTTTCCTGGGGAATAAGCCTAAAACTCCAGGTGACATCCAATGTCTGCTCTTGGATGCATTAACCCTTAGGGACCCTGTAGCAAACTAGACAAGCAAACAGAAGACAAATGTACTTGTCATCACCACCCACTCACCTCTTTACAGCAGCAAAGGCCTTTCAGATCAGCCCCGCTGCTTTCCAGACACTGGATGTATTTCCCTAATCACATGTTGTCCCTATTCCTACCCCATAACCTAAATGAGGAATACTAAAACTTCTGTAATTCCTGTAATACCACACTTCAGTATACGTCTCTGCCAAATTCTTCCCCAACTGTGAAAGACGTGCTTTCCCTGCCAGCTCCCAGCCACACAGGTAGTTTGGATGATGGGCAGAGAGGTAAAACTCATGTCCAAATAGCATTATATTGCAAATGGTCACAGCTTTACCCTGTTCCCCAAAGACCCCACACCATCATCTTCCACACGTGGGTCAGTGCTATAGAACTGAATAGAAAATGTGGTTTTTTTCTTTCCAGGTGCATTAAATCAACAGACAGATGCCTTTTTGTCTCTCTTAGTCTATGTCAGCAGTGCAACGTCCAACTCTAAAGAAAGGACTCCCCTTGTGTTATGTGTTGATAGAGACCAACAGCAAAAAAAAAACTAAAAGCTTTTGCAACCTCTAAGAAGTTGCACTTTCACCTTGCCTACTTCAGTAGGTTTTTGAAATTGGGTAAGGGACCAGGGAAAATGTACCTCCACTCTCCTTTTGTTGCCAGTTTCATGTTTTTCATTTCAGGAAATTTAACTAAGCATTTGCTAAGACAAAGTGCTGAAAATCACTCCTTCCCTCCCAGCATGCGCACTTCGCAGATAACGCATGGCAGCATATCTATATCTATATCTATATCTATATCTATATCTATATCTATATCTACATCTATATCTATATCTTATATCTATATCTATATATCTTTTATTTTATATATATATATGCATGTACAGGCATTTATTGCTTCCCCCTATCTTCTGTTTATATAGTTGCCCTCTTATCTGTGGTGGCAGCAGCCTTCTGCAGTGCTGCAAAGTTTTTGTCCTGTTTGCACTTATTGTAGAATGTGCACATATTACGTGTGAATTCTGCACATACATATGCATGCATATAAACTTAAAAAGCTACTCTTGAAACATCAAATTCACAGGAATGTGATCTTCTGTCTGTAAACTATGACGCCCTCAATAAACAAATGGCTAGTAAAGGAATTCAATTTGAGGTTTTTCACAGGAGTGACGGAGAAGGGAACAGGATTAGGACATTTTGTAAAATCTTGGCATTTCAGCTTCAGGAGGCTTAATGTCAGCAGCCCACATAATGCTGTAACACAGTCAGCAGGAATGTGTGCAAAGGTATATGTCTGCACCAAAGGGTTACTTTAACTCCTACAAAATCACAATTCCCAGGTAAGTAAAGGTAAAGCTATCTCCCCTTCAGCTTGTGAACAGGCACAGAGCACATAATGGAATCACGACAGAACCTGATCTGATAACTTTTTATCATCTTGGACACATTTGTAGAGAGAAGTGCCAGAGAAAGATTTCAGAGCTGGAAAAAAGGGGAATATTTTCGTCCTTTGGAGTCCTTGCCAGCAAGAGAGGTGTGAGGACCAACTACAAGGATACGAAAGCCTGCAACCCCAAGCTGGGGAATGCAGGGATGAGTTTGGGTAATGGTCACAAATAGAGATTATGGCAACAGATTAAAAATGTGCTGCTGAGATAAAGTAGAGGTTGGGAACTATTGTGGAATGTGGTTCTCTCCCTTAGCCCTGAAATGTCCCTTCCAGTTCCTCCCTGTGCTCACAGGGCACAAGTTAAAAACACTGCTGATATCCCTAAAAGCAATTAGGGGATATGTAGCAATGAATTCAGAAGAGGCTTAATAATATTAACAGTTGTCTGAATATTTTGATAGATTTTAGAATTCCTGATAGGATCAGGGTCTCTTTATCAATTTTAGACCTTTACCTCAAGTTAAGGGAAAAGGAATATAAAAAAAAAAGAACAAAAACATCTCCCAACAAAACAAAGATGGTCAGTGACAGTGCTAAAATACAGGTTTAAGCAGATAACCAGAGGATGAAAAAATTAGACTGAAATGCAGATCTAATCTGTCCAAAAGTAGGGTAAAAATTAATTTCCCTTCACATATTAATATAAGCGTAACTACGCACTGAACTCATGTTGGTGCTGGGATCCCCATCTGCAGGCACACTGAGATCACTTCTTCATTCTTACTTTGCTGCAATGCTGTCGGCGTTTCTTACACAACTTGTATGTGCTAATTATCAGGATTACCCAAGCAATAACCAGGATTTGTATGACACAACTATTTGGGTTATATAAGGCCTGCAGAAGAGGAGTTTTAGCTTGTAAAGTGGGGCTGGTCTTTCTCACAGGCTGCTGTGTATTACCAGAAACACAGAGCTAGAGGCACAGTGGTGAAAAACGAGTGATGAAATCACCACTGTTCATATAGCATGTAAAAATTCATTTTGGAGGGGCTGGAACCATCTGTTACTACCTGTATAATGGCACTTCTTACAACTTGGCAGCTAAAACCAGGCTGTAAAGGGGGAGTAGAAGCTGCAACTTTCTCTCCATGTCTTTACAGGGTGGTGGGTAGTGAAGGGAAATAATATTGTCCACATTAGTTGATACACAGGCAAAACTGTAATTTTGGAGGGGGGGATTGTTTACCTTAAAAGCTGTGTAAATCAGCTTGAAACTGAATTAAACAGGTGGCTGACCACCTGTACATAATGATTAACTGTGCTTACACAATAATTTATGTGAAAATGCTGTCAAACCCTGGTAACATCACATCTGCTACTACTGTACTATTGTGCAGAATGTTTGTATTTATTTCTTCGAAAAAACAGATAGGTGTTGCTGACCTTTCTTCCCTGTGTTTGCACCAGAAAGTTTAGTATTCTTCCTACTATTACAAATGTTGAAGTATCTTATTTGTGCATATTGGCCATCTGAACAAAAATACTGTAATTTTAAGTACTGAAAAGTACCTGAATTAGTCTGATAAACCATTACATTTTTAGCATTAAAATTGTTACTGAACACCTTATTACTTATAAGGTATTTGAAATTGCTGCTCTGCGTATATTTAGACATGCTGGAGTTTTCTTTACCTTTGAGAATATTATAAACAAAATGCTTTGGTTCATATTCAAATTCTAATTTATGCAAGTGGAATCATATTCTTGCCAGACAATATTTTAAGCAAGGAGTACCTTTAGGTCTGTGACTTTACACTGTCAGAAGCAAAATCAGAATCTGACTACATGGCACGTGTTTCCATTGAAGGAAGTTAAATCTGCATGTGAAAGTACAGTGTTAACCCAACACTCACGAATTTTGGCTGATGTGATCACCACACCACTCATCCATCCAACCACTCAAGTGAAAGGCTATGAAAGAGCTTCAGAGTCCATGCAGGTTTACAAAGGAGAACGTGAAATTCATATCAGTTCATTACACATAGAGCTGAAGACAGATGTTTTAGGACCTGTTTCATGAGCTTTTCATACAGTCCTCTTTTGAAAGGGCTCCAGGTTCCCTCAGTGAGATGTGGCAGTTCCCAGCTTATTGTCACTCCAGCCATTCACTGGCAGTGTCCAGTTGTATCCAACCTCCATCACGGTGGGAGAATTCAAGTTTGGAGATGTTCTTACATAGAACACTTGGGTATGTATGATGGCAAATCAGATCCATTGGATTAGAAAAAACAGTAACAACCATACATTTTAACAAACTGCTGACATTATCTCTTTTATATCACAGCAGCATGTTCAATTTATTGACGCTTCCATGTCTGAAGGAACTCAGTCCAGGAGTTTTCAAATTCTTCATTAGTTATCTTAAGTTCAAAACCTGAAGGTACATATAAAACTGCTTTTTTCTTATTTCATGTCTTCATTGTAAAAAAAAATTTAAATCTCCAATTACAGCCACATTTCTTTTCCTAGAAAAACATAAAAGAGAGTAACAAAGTTCTTCTGTTATACCATAAAGAATTATGTCATTTTCCTAAATTAGTCCTAGTCACTAATATTAGAATACCAACAGACCGATTCTTACCTGCCTGTACCCCTGGAGACATCTCTCAGGGCAATGACAAAAGTACAAAGGAAATTAGGAAATTTAAGGTTTATGAGAATGCTGCTTGTAAACTCCAAGTTATCAGAAGAGGTCCAGGATTCCCCTTGACACCAGCATCCATGAAAAGAGGACACATATGTACCACTTCATGAGGAGCAATACACTTCTCATAGAGTTGCCTGCGTGTCACAGTGCCTGTCCTGTTATCCACAGCTCCTGTTTCTGTGTTGCTGGTTCTCTGCATTCACAGTAGAACAAATAGCATAACTATCAGTTAGTAGAGCTTCAAACACCAATTGCAGTGGCAACGTTTCTAGTACGATTAAAATTCTAGCCTAACTCACATTTGATTTGGGGAGTCACTACTTCTTAACAGGATAAATGGAAGAATCCATTGAAAAAATACATAACATGTATTTTCTGTCTCCAGCTGAGTCTATATAGTCAGTTGGCCTCTGGACCCTTGGATTTTATATCTCTCCCATCACTTTCCAAGCTATAATTCACTCCTTGTCTTTCAGCACTATGCTAACATGAACAGGCTTTTTTTTACCACACAAAATCCTCTGACAAATACATTTGATGACTCATAATTGTTCTGCTTTGTTTCTTGCAGGAATGCCAAGAGCATTATGTCCGTTGCACAGGAGTTGACTGAATTTATTAACGCTTAGCATTAATATTAACCATATCCTTTCACTTAAAAAAAAAAATCACCACCATCATTGTGAAGGATTTCTTTTTTATAAAAATATAGAACAGATATAAATCTAAAATAATCCACTCAAGCAAGTGTTCAGAAAAAGATGAGAGAGAGATGCCTGTCATCCTTAATAAAACACTGGTTTGAAAGCCATGGTTGCCCAAAATCACAGCTCTGTCCCTTCTCTTTTTGGAACCCTCCACCTGTTCAGATCTCAGAGTGAAGATTCCCCGAGCATGGATTACAGGTTGGGTCTCTTCTGAGGTAATTTTTTTCTGTTACACAAAATGTAGAAAAGGTCCTGCTACCCTGGCACTCCACTGTAGTTTCTAATTCACACACGTTGCGTGAATTTTGGTCTTGCCCCAGGTTTAGAGAAGAGGTTAATGTCTTGAGTACCCAGCAAATGATCACACTCATGCCATATTCTCCCATAGAGATGCCCCTTTTCTCTTGAAACTGGCATAGCAAATCGTTAATGGGCTGCGACACAAAAAGCACAGCCAAAAAATGTGCTGGTAGTGTAGCAGTTCTGTTTGGAAAGAAAAGTATTCTCTTCGTTTAGATCTCCCCAACTCTATTGCATCGTCCTTTACTCAAAAAGTTCTTTTTATTTCCTCTGTTTCTGTGTTGTTATTGCCCCACTTGATGTCAGACATCATGCCAACAAGGAATATTGCCAATTCTGCTTTTAGGTAATATAGATATGTCTTTATTATTATCATTTTTTAATACAAAGAAGTAATTACAGTGCTTTCTTTGGTAAAGTCATTGATAACAAACACTCATAAGCTGTAAGAATTTGAAGCAGGAGAGAATACAGGACACAGACGTAGGCATCACCTTCTTCACTTTGCAAAGCTGTCTATATGTATGACTGTGTGTTCTTTGGTAGAGCATTCATCCTACCATCTCTGTCCTGGCCATGATCTGCAGAAACAAAAATAAAATCAGAGTTTAGTTCAGATTTTGACCAGGGTTCCCCTTTTCAAACAGTTTTGTTACTCCTGTTTGTGTTTTGACTTTTTAAAGGGTATCTGGGCTCCACCCTACCTCATTTTCTGGTTGCCATAAGAGCTGATGCAGAGAAAACAAACACAGGTTGATGTCGCTGCTCTGTGCATGATCCCTTTTTCCAGCTATCTCTGGTGGGCAGGCAGTCTGCCTCAAAGTAGGTAATGATTCAAATACAAATACAAATATTACAATACAAATATTAGGAGCCAGGGGTTTTGTTCTGGTTCCTAGTTATTTTTTCCAAACACCATCATGTCCCTGAAGCAGCATGTTGTGTAGTAACCTCAGCTGGCACTGGCACAAATATTTCCCTTGCAAGCTAAGATTCATCTCATCTGACTGTAGATGTCCCAGAGACAGATGCTTAAGTCTTAAGTCCAGTTATTCCTGGTTTCCTCTAAAGCTAGAGAAGATAAAGACAAACAGTGTCCGCAGAAGGGATTTATTTCAGACAACTTAAACATTTTCCTTAGGGTGGAGCAAATCCCCACTGGAATTGCCTTTTACTCCTGCTTAACCATAAAAAGAGATAAGGATGACAAGGGCAGACTTATATACCCAGCTTCAGAGATGTCAAAGAGAGAAAAATAAATCCCCAAAGCAAACTCAGAGTCCTAAAAATTACAGAGAAATTCCGATAAACCCCTGAATGATGAAAAGTTGGAGGCAAACCACAAATTAGTCTATTACACTTTAGTCATCTTCATGAGCCTTGGAGGTCTTATGAAGATTTTCTTTGAAAATATATCAAAAGAGAGGTCTAGAATGAAGGCTGTTATGAACAGCTAGAAGTCTCTAACAACTAGGAGAATCACTCTGCCTTTCACTGGGTATTTTCGAGTAATTGTTCATTTTAAATCTGAGTGATTTCTTGATGGCACACTTAAAGATTTTTTTTCTAAAATGACCTCTTTAGCTAATGACTTAGATGAGACATTTGCATTTGCTGCACTCATTGTCTTTCATATTCGGTGACTAAGTTCCTGCTGTCAGCAGATGAGCTCCTATCTGCATTCCCTAACAAAGAGATTTTAACAACAGATGTAGTTTTGATCAGACTTTTTCATTTCTGCCTTTTGCATACAGTCACTTAATATTTAAAATTAGATGTTGAATGATGTTTAAATATAACAGCACTTTCTTTCTGGCTCTTCATAAAAAAAATTTTGGGACCATCTGCCTCACAAGTCTCTTGAACCAAAGACATTAGTCTTCAAGTTTTTTATTACTGAGTGCCAGTGAGCACTGGATTTGTGGAATCAGTGAGAAACTGTGAAAAATGTTGCAACATATTGGTTAGGACAGACATGAAACCCTTGAATCTATGACCCTTTATATTTTGATCAAGTTCTGCATTTTTAGAAAATATTTCTTATTTAGGTTTTCTGTATAGAACAGGTCTTGGTGTCACATGGTGAAGCTGACAGCGTGGAGAACAACATTGCCATAATGTGGTTTGTTTCTGATAGTCTTACCAGGGCCACTCAGTTATTCTACATTTTGTGCCTGTTACTTCTCATTTGGATCCCACTGCCCAAGGCTACACTGAGGAGCAAGGAGATGGTCCTGAGGATCTTTCCCATTACTCTATACTTTATTTACAATAAATGGCTATGTGCACACTGAATACATCCACTTCATACTATCTTCAGTCACCCAAAACAGGAGTTTATTGCCCCACACTCCTTCGACATGAATATTAGACTTCAGATAATGCCACTCGAATCGACCAGCATTGCCAACAAGACATACCTTCCAAGAAAATATTTGATGCAGACATCATGCCTCCCTTTAGAAAATGCTTCCTTTATATCCTCAAACCAATGTTATTTTCTACATGACCTTTTAAGCAAAACTTCTGTCCTTTGTGTGCAAAGTAGGACTGATTCTTGCAACCACATTTGCTCTAAGCAGAAGCACCTCATTTGTGCCTTCTTTCCTTTTTTGTCACAGATAGGACAATAAATTAGCAGCAAGGGTTTCTCACCTATACTTTTTGTCATCTTCAACATGGACATTCAAATGAGTGGTTGTCACCCATGTCCTTTATATGGGAAAGAATACTTGTACAGCTAAATACTGACTACAGGGGATATTGTCCTGAAAAAGTTAAACTGTTTTGTGAAAGATTGGAAGTCATTGCTTTGTGAGAGTGTAGCCACAAAATATCTGACCTTATGCTTTAGCTATTTGAAAGACTAGCAAATCTACAAGAGGGTGCTCACTAATGCAATAAAATCTCTAAGACTCAGAGTTGCTTTGTTTTCTCATAATTTTGTCTCATATGAGGTTTTAGTTGTGTTAGGGAGATCAAGGTCCCATACTTTCAGAAGATCAGTTTTGCAAAAATTTCTTAGAAGGCTGGCTTTAGGCTTCCCATTTTGAACACCAAGCTCACAGAGAGGTTGTTTTGGGGCCTCTTGGTTAAAAATGCATGGTTCTGGAGTATCAGGGAGGGTCTGCCCTATGCAAGGATGTGTGGTGCACAGATCCCCATGAAAACACTGGCCAGGCTACCTCAGCCCTGGAAGGTTGTTTGTGGAAACCTGTGTTTGGAGTTAGTGGGTTCTGCTGCAGGCAGGTTTTAGTAAACCAAGTGATTAAGCACAGACAAGTCAAGCAGTCTGTTGCTGCACTGAGAGTTACTCTGCTGCCTACTTTGCTTATGCCAGAGACAAAAAAATCCCAAGTTGGCTGATGCTTCTGAGAAAGGCATGAAAGATGTGCTTCATCCTTGCAGCCTCCCTCACTCCTGTCATGCCTTTGTTCCTCCAGCAGCAACAGCAAGGTTTCCATGCAGGTCTCCCATTATCCAGCGCTCTCCTTTTCCCAGGCCAGGAGCAGCCTGGCGGCCAGCCCCTGGCTGCAGGTTTTGGCTGTGCTGATGAAATGGTCCGAGCCAGACTTTCCAGAGTGAATATCTCCACACAGTGTTACTCTGAGCTGTGTACATGGCACACATCCGTCTGGAAGAAGCTGTACTGTGCAATGCAGAGACGTGCCCTCAAAGACACAAAGAGTTAACACAGTGTAATTTTCCTAATAAAACTAAAGGCAGTGCATCATTTTTTTTACAAGCTATGGCAGGCGGTGTGACACCATGTAATTTTTGAGGAATTTTATACTTTGCAAGAAAACAACAATACCCTGTGTCTCTTTAAGACTGTGTTTTTCCTGCCCAAAACACCCATTTGCTTTGTTCTGATTGCAGTACAAATATTGTGGAGAAGACATTTAATGATGGCTACAAAGATTCTTTTATTTTACCTTGCAAAGGGGTATTTCAGAAGTTTACCAGGCATATTCATCTCAAGTGAATGAAAAATACTATGAACTGTAGATTTGCTGAAGTAGACCCTACAGGAGTAAAGACAACAGTAAAACGTTAGTCATCATCAGCACATGCACAGTATCCCAAACCCTTCTACGGCCTATTTGGTAAATCAGTAACTGTGTGGCACACATAGATAAAGGTAGGAACTCTTAACGTCATCATTCTACAAAGGAGACAGTATGAGCAGCTCAAGCCCCGGCTCTCCCCTGCTGTCTGGCTGCATGTGTTGAGAACCACAAGCAGCATCACTGAGCCTGATACAAGAGAGACACCTGCCTTGCAGACACTCATGAAAGGGATCCCTCCAAAAAATCTCACATCTCCTTGGATGTATGATCCCTCTTTGGCATCTCAGCAGGAACAATGTGCTTATGCTTCAGCACTTGCACAGAGTCACATGTAAAATTAGGCCCAGTATGATTAAAAGACAAAGTCAGGACTGAAATGCACAGTGATTGACAAAAAACAGCTTCCCTCCAGATTCTTTCTTGCAAATATAACATAACTCAGTCCCTGCTGCTTAGGTCAGGAAAGTTGAAACAAATTACCTTTTTAGTAAGTCAGCTTTCCTTATTTGGTTTAAATAAGAAAACTGGTCCTAGGTGTAGGGTCCACTTTAGCAGTGAGAGGACTAGGAATAATATCTGGTGCTGATTTATGTGGGAGGAGATGCTGACCTTAGTCTGAGCAATGAATGGGTTTGAGAGCCATTGCCCTATGCTCTGATGAGTTTGGAGGCAGAAGTTTATTGCTGCTGAGCTGGCTGCTGCCAGGAAATGGAAGGGTTCTGGGAACTTCAGACTGCTTTTCCCAGCCAGGAGCAGTTATGGAAACCTGCTGGCACCTCCAGCGTCAGCTCTCTGCCTAACACAGACTTAGAAAGCAGCAGTCATTCAGGAGGCTGGAGATCAATGTTCACCACCAACGGATTCCAGGCAGGTTGTGAAACAACTTGAAACTGGTCATCGGTCCCAGAGTTGGCTAAATCCCTGATCCCAGGGGCTCTGGCCTGATAATTGCTTTAGGCCAAATGCTGCAGCTTATTCTCTAGCCGTGGTTTCTCCACGTGCTAGGAATGACTTGTTTGCAGACTCACTCCATGGCCACCTCCCCCTCTGAAGGACCCTGCTGCTCTGTAGACCTCATATAACCTCCCTTTGAGGGGAGAACATCTTACTCTGGTATATTTTCAGCTCACCATCTCATTAACCATTCTGAATTATTCTTCTACCAAACCTATTTATTTCTTCCGCTACCATCTCAGAAGCATAAATCTATTTTCTGTCTCTGTGTAACTGATTTAAATGCTTGCTCTTCTGAAGCGCCATACACCAATTTAGTGGAATTCTTGACTACTGCATCTGCTAGTTATTGTTATTGCTACATTGTACTTAACTAGATTTTTATACTATTTTCTTATTGACGGGTATTTCAACCCATTCTTTCACAGGAGACAGTCAATTGTAATAGTAGTAATGTAAGATAAGTTTCATCTTTTTGAAGAACAAGACAAGAAAGCATATTGCAATATACACTCAGACTATGAAATTACATAATATAAAAATTGAAGTGTCATGAACCTTAATATCACTAACAGAAAGACTATTGGTTTTTAATGTCATATTTTTCAAGATGATATTGAAAGGGCAGTAAGCAGAAGGCATAGCCAGTGCTGGACGCTAGGGAGCAATGTGTGAGTATACACAAAGCTGTTTTGATGGTTAAACAGAGATATATGTTGCATGTGATTTAAAAAAAAATCTGAAGTAGATTAAATGTGTGATTTCCTTACATTTTGGTGGCACTGAGTCCTGTCTATAGATCCCGGTGGGTACCTAATAGCATCTTTAAATATCTAAAGATATTTAGACAGCTATGATGGAGAAGTCCTGCTAAGTGGCAACAGGGAACTTTCAAGACCCTGCTCATCCTTTGCTGGGAGATACCTAAGGGCTGAATCAATAATGGAGAGTTTGAAATTACATAGAAAGAAAAATAGGGAATACAATAAAGATGAAGAATTCATGCTTGCATATAAGTATGTAAATACATGCACACACATATTCAGACCTAAATTTGGGGCAGTATTTAAGTTTGTATGAAACCTATTCCAGAATAGGAATAGCAGGTGTTTTACCTGACTGCATGCTTGATTGCCAGAATTCTTATAAATGACCCCTCAGGAGCTCACAGCTGAAAGGACGATCCATTTACTACTCGTCATGTTATCTCTGCTGAGAGGCGTAAATAAATATGAAATTCACTTCCGCATGACTCCTGAAAATGACAAAGCATTTCTTATCCAACCATGGAATAAGAAAGACGATCCAGAGTTACCAATGGTACTGATGTGTAATCTTGTCTGACATTCCTCCTACAAGCATTTATTAGTAATTTTGCTGAAGAGAGGACATATGACTAACAGGGGTCAGTTAATCATTGAGTTTGGCTGAATTTCATATTTGGATCCTGTGAAAGGCTGATCTTTGACTAGCTTTGAAACTTTTAAATATAGAGTAATCACCAATGGCAACATACAGGAAGAACCAGCGCTTGTTTATCACATTCATTTCCTAGTGTGCATAAGCACTGTTTCAGCCCAACTCCAAAATGATGGATTTGTTTTCAAAACCTCTTTCAAACTTGTCCTATAGTATTTATTTTCTTTTTTTCTTTGGTGGGTGGGAAGGCAGGGTGAATGATGAGTGATGGGATGGTTCACCATCCATTTCCCTCTTCCCCTTTTT
Organism: Callaeas wilsoni; assembly: GCA_013398955.1. NCBI lineage: Eukaryota > Metazoa > Chordata > Aves > Passeriformes > Callaeidae > Callaeas > Callaeas wilsoni. The sequence continues at coordinate 191,601 of VWPU01016102.1, forward strand.
TAATTTCGTATTAATTTTCAGGAAAAATAAAAGCACATTTCCCTCTTGGTCTCTTAAAAGCATAAGGATTAAATAGATACTAAGTATTTTTCAATAACGAATCCTCAGAATAAATGGCATCTAGAACACTGTGCTGTATCTAAACTTTCCCATCCACTGAGGTCACAGCTGAAGTGGTGGGAAAAGTAGAGGGACAACCTACAAGGACTTTAACTCCATTTCTGTTCTGATTTTTTGCAGCAGGTCAAAGAGGAAATGCAAGAAATTATTGTACCATAAATCAACTTAATTCATTCCCTCTTGGAAACAGTATTATTGCAGATAGTTCCTGTGAGTTGTATCCACAATGAGGAGCGTGGGGACAAGAAGAGGGGCTACTTGGAGTGAAGTAGTTGGTGCAGAGGATGTGAAGATCTCATTATTTACAGTTCAGGGTTTTTTCCACCTCTGGCATCCTCTAGTCTGATCACATGGTCTGCGTGCTCACGCCAAAGGCATTTGCTGTGGAGAGACTAGCAAGTAAAGGCTCACTAAATGAAGACAGCGATGAAATCTGCTATAGAAGCACAAATGCCAGCTGAAGTACCGACATATCACACTTTGACTGCACAGCCTTGGAACCTCCTCACGCTTATTACTCCAATTCTGAGAACTCTTAAGGTGAGTGGCATTTGAAACGCCAGGATTTTTTCTGTGTTGGTCTTGCATTCCTGGGGAGCTGAAACTTAAACACTGGCATTACATGTCTGAAGTCTCTTCTGAAGTGGATGTATGTAACCTTAAATCTTTTTTGGTGTTGGTTTTCGTTTTGTTTTTAGGATTCAGGTTGGGGTTTAAGTGTTTTGGGTTTTTTTAAAGAGTTTCAGTGTAAATAAGGCACGTTCTTCTAGGACAGAGGGCATGTTGGAAGTGCTCAATGAGAATTATCATCTCCCATTACTTTTTGCATGGTACTTAAATGGGTAATAACTGTGGGCTCATAATGAGTGTTGGCTGGCAGCATTGCTTTAGAAGTGTTGTTCACAGCAGCCATCAAAAAAGTTCCAGTTCTTTCAGATTATCTGCTTCCCTCTTCTCAACTGGTTGCAGGGAGTCAGCAGGATGTGTTCAGGTCTCCTCCAGTAGGGATGGATGGGTGAATTTGTGTTGACACACTCTGTGAAGATAGGAGTTACAACAGTGCTAAAGTGTTGAATGAAAGTGCTTTAGGTAGTCTTAAAGTCTTTAAGCAGCTTTTTAAATAACCCTAGAAGAAACTCCCACTCCTATTGGAAAGGAGTTTTTCTAGAAAGTATACAAAAATTTAGGAATTGTGCTAGAATTTAATATCTTTTTGTCGCAGATGGGATCTCTGAGATAGAGAGTAGATAATGAGTAGCCTGATGTCATAAAGCAGCTGAGGGGATGGTCGTGAAAACCTGCTACCCTTCTGCCCAGATCTGCTGTTTTGTCTTCCTAAACAGCCTGCTAGACCTGCCTCTGCTCTGGGCAGGAGATTGGCCCAGATGATCTTCAGATACCTCTTCCAATGTCAACTACTTGATGATGCTCTCACAGTTCCACCATTTTTCTCTGTTCTGTGTGTCACTCACCAGCTTTACAGTTTTGAAAGAAAATGTGATATCTAACAATACTTTATTTGGGGTTTTTTAAAGCTAAGAAACTATGCAGTGCTTCTCAGTGTTGTGCTGAGGCTGTAGATTTAGGCTCTTGAAAGTCACACACGGACAAATAATTCGTCTACCTGTGGGTCCTTATGGAGCCCAAATTCACTGCCCTATAGGAAATATGTGTGCTTATGAATGCAAAGTGACACACTTAAATGCTGCAGTGCCAAGACATCCTTCCTAATCCGCCGAGATCGGAGATCCGAGACCTGCTTCAGCTGACATGGATGAGGAGACCAGATGCTAAAGTGGGCAGGAGAAATAGAAGTGTTGCATACATATGTCACCACCCTGAACTCAGATGTCATGCGGTTAAGTCAAAAGGAATTGAGAAACCTTTATGACTGCTAAAGGATATCCATGAGATAGAGACTGTAGTGTACATTCAGGTACTAGCTTGATTTCTTCAAAGATTATATTTATTTTAAATAATATTTTCTTTTTGATTTAGAGAGCAATATATTTAAATTGTGCATAGAAGCAAGGTATGCAAAAGGAATTTTTTTGGTCTATATTTTATTATTTCATAATCTGATTTAAATCTACTATGACTTATTAATATCTATTGCATCCTATATGTTACTGACAATTAGTATAATCTAATTGATGCAACTTCTCAATGATTTAGAAAACTTCTGAGATACCACTTACATGATGTGGTAGCTTGTGCTCTGGATAAATTTGAGTTCTAGTCTACATCATCATTTTTTTATTATAAGTATTATAGGTATTATTACAATAAAAAATGACAATACCCACTTGGAAGAAAAATGAGTTCTTTCTACTAGCGAAGAGTAACTAAATAAGTCAGAAATTAAGAAAAACATGTGACAATGTGGTATTCATGTTCCTTCCATTTAATTTGAAAGGATGCCCCTTTTGTGTTGATACTGAGGTTTACAACCAACATAATTAAATGTTTCATTAACATTGCACTAACCCACTATAGTAAACTCTACCTTAGTAGGAGATTTTTTGCAGGGTTAATCAGTTCTATGATATTCCTTCTATCTCTGTTTATCCTTTTCATACCAGATATTGTATGCTTTCACTTATTTATCTATTTCAGAGTATTAAGAGAAAATATCTTTTTTTGATTGCATTATCTAATTCTGTCTCAACTACACTGGTTTTTTTCATTGGCATCAGTACCTCTGGCATGTTTTCTGAAATAGTCTAACCAATTCTTGTTGCATCTTATTTTTCATAAAGCAAGGAGCAAAAGCAGAGATACCTAATGCCCCTCTACTCCTTTTTGCTGTATTACTGCGTAACAGAAAACACATGGAGAAGGAGCATCTGGATGACTGTTATGTTCTTGGAATCTTTTTGAGACTGACAAAATACTTCACATTTTTTCATGTTAGAGAACTTTGAGAGAAAGGAAATTAATTTGCTCACCAAAATAAAAAGACAACACAAAAAAAATATGGAAATTGCACCTGAAGAATTTGCAAGGTAGTGACTAGATCAAGCTCCATCTGATGAATCTACAAATGGCCCTTGGGAAGGTCAAACAGAGAGCTGAGCTGCATGACTCAGGATCTACCTCTCCTTCCACATAAGAAACACTACAGAAATTCAAGACTAAACGAAATAACTGTACTAGTGTCTCAATCAAATGAGTTTTCAAAGCTCTTGCTCTGGGTGTAATTAAGAGCTGACAATCACTAGATAAGGTAAAAAATGTCTATTGCAACAGTAAGGCTCTCAAAATTAATTTCCCTCTTAGGAGGTTGTTGCCTAAATAAATTCAGACAACATAATCCAGCAAGATTATGAATTGTAGTGCTTCTAGAAAATGTAGACCCCATACTCTAGAAATAGAAAACATAGAGTGAAAGGCACACTTGTTCAAGCTAGGGAACTGCATCCAGGGCTCACTTGCCCTTAATCTTTCTGTAAAACTCCCTAACGGGCACCTAAAACACCTTTGGCTGCGCTCTCTAAAGCAGGACGTCACCCTACAAAGTAGCCAGTGTGACAGATCTACTACCCAAGAAGTTATAAATCAAATATTGTGGGTTTTTTTCTAAAGTAAGATCATATTTCCTCAGTCTTTCTGTGTTCAAAAATAAAATGTCTTTCATACTGAAATTTAAAGGATACTGTGAGTTCTAAGAAGGAATCTCAAACCTCAATATGCTCTGTCTAAATACCACATATTTGCTGTCTCACTAATTATAATAGTATAGAATATTGGAATTCTTCTTCCACTTAGTATATAACACATCATTACTAATGATAATCATAGTTACTTATTAAAGAACAGTAGACTGCTATTCTAGCTGCTGTTTGCAGTGCAGTGGGTTAAAAAGTAAAGCACAGCCTCAATCTTAAATTTCATAGATGATATGATGGCTCTGTGGAAGTCAATTAAAATTTTACCATTGATTTCCAATGGTGAGAGTGTTCCACAATACAGATTTGGACTGTAAAAGAAATCAATACTATTTTGAGACATTTACTGTCTGAATTCTGTTTATTTTTAGTTCCCTTGATTCTTTCATGTAGACCAAGAGAATTTCATTCAGAGGACTTTGTGGACTGATATTTAATGAATATGATTTAAACATGAGGCAACAGCCTAAATCGTATGACAGTTTGCTTTCAGTTTTCAAACTTCTCTTTTATTGTCAATGTGGGGTTTAGCATAGCAAAATGAAAAATTGACATACAAGTCGAGGAATATCAAACACGATAAAACATACATTCCAAATACTTTGTTGATAATGATCTGGTTTTGTATGAGCACACAATGTAGAGATATACTTTACTTAAATCTGCCCTCTCCATCATTTGAAAATGAGCAAAAGTGAGTAATTTTGAAAGAATTTTCAAAAAATTGTAGCAGGGAAAATCAGCTTGCAGGCTGAGACCTTACCTGCCCAGTTTTTGCCTAGAATAATTTTCTCCAACAAAGTTAATCATCCCTGAAAATATTAGTTTAAAGGATGCATTGAAATCATGTATCTGTATCTGTCCTTTAGTAAGTTGCTATGAAATGGAGCATATATTTTTGCTTTACAGTGTTGTAATTTTCAGATTTACAACATACTTTAGAAAAGCATAACAATTTTATGCCTATTTTCAATTAAAAGAGATTATTTAACTCTCAATATCTTTGCAGCAAGAAGGTTGGTTAAACTAATACATGGCATTTGATATTACATGATTGATCCAGCTGCTGTATATTAACATGCATATGTAGGCTATAGTTTTATAAAATTAAAAGGAGGGCATTTTTAAAATTTAAAGATATTCCTTTTTTAGCTTTTCTTTTAAGTTCTTGAAAAGCAGCTTGGCTATTTTCATATTTTATAAAGTGGAAATGTGTTTATCAGTATTAAATGCAGTGAAATATGCTCCACATAGTGACATACAGAATAGGCATTTGTGCACTGCATGTTAGATAATATTGTTCTTTCATAATTTATCCACATGGTATATACAATTTTCCCCAGAGAGAGAATATATCCAGCATATTCACAAGACCCATACACTCCAAATATTTGGACCACTCTGAGATGTTAAGGGAGTTACCTCATGAGACAGATCACATGCTCTTGTTTCTCTGCGAAAATTAGGTGGTACTTTAATTAATGCTGAATTGCAGAGGAATTCCATGTGAGCACTTAAAACACTCACAAGGCTACGGAATGAGTTAATTATGAGCAGTGTTGTTACAGTGAATACCAAATGAATTAATAATGCTGGCACACTTAAAATGAAGTGTTAGCCAGGACTGTGGCAGAACGCGTAAGGTTAAACATTGTGTGATGAAAGGCATTATGTGCTCAGCAGGAAGAAGCAAACTTGGTCTCCGTAGCTCCACACTCTCAAGCACGGTGCCTGCCAGCATCACACACACTTCATATTTGAACAAGTCGAATGCACATTTTCCTGCAGGAACAAGTGTTCAGCAACACTAGGCACAGTTTAAACCTACTGGGGAAGAAAACACACCCCTCTACTGCTTTGTATCAGCACTCTGAATGTCTCCTTCTCCTATAGACAGAATTTTTCTAGGTATCTGTAACACTGAAAGAGTTCACTTAAAGGAAGATGAACACAGAAAGAACACCTGAATGTCCTAGAGCATGCTGCTGCCCCGAGTTGTGCTGTCACTTACCAGACACTCTGTACTCCAGCTGGAATGAAACTGTGAAATACCATGACCTGACTGTACCTAATAAATTATTGCTTCATAACCTTCTGAAGATAACTTGCCTCGAAGTCATCATGAAATTTTTGTTTAGATATAATATATTACAACAATTCACATCTACTATGCATTTGAAAGGTGTGAAAGCGTAAATGGATTTAATCGGATGTAATTATTTTTATACCTAGTACTCAAAAATATGCAGAAATGAATTTATGGTAATTTGGCAGTCAGTGGGAATTGTGTTTATAAATGTTGAAACAGCTGTTGGCAAATGTAAGTGTTAAAGCAAGGAAAACAGCTTTTAACTTCTACGCGTCAGCTTTGCGAAAAAGGAATCCCGGTTCCTTGTGAGAGCTGGGCTCTGATTGACGCACACTTCCAGCCGCTTCCCTCAATTTATTCCACACTCATAGGCACAGAAAAGAGAGAAAAATTTGCCTTCTAAACTTTGACTAGTTCTTCACTGGCTCTCCTACTGTCTGTAATTACAAGCACATGTTACACGGTAATTCTCGAGGGGGAATGTATAACATGAGGACTTGCTGCTCTTCTCTCTGCTTTAACTTCTAGCATCTTCTCTTTAGCTGGAGATGCCTGTACTGCCCCACCTGTACATGTAGATCACATGCTTGAAGGTTTGTTAATAAGAAACATGCACCTACTTAAAGCTATGTGTCCGTGCTTAACTCCTGTGTTCTCCAGGATGGGCTTGTAGCATTGCTTTTCCAATTTGAGTTTTAGGGTTTTAAGCAGAAAGAGTCTGCTTTATAGAAATACATGCATGCTACCTTAATGTATGATAGTTCTGCATGCAGTACTGCTGCACTGCTGCCAAGTTCTCATAGCTTGGCTTGTACATAAAAATCTCAGTTTAAGTAATTTCTGGAGTTTTATGTGGTATCAGTGATTCATTTTGTTCTATATCTTTATTGTTCTATTTCCATGCATTCTAGACAGACTAAAATACCTACTTGGCTCTAACAAAATTCCCCTTCAGGTTCTAATTCTAAATGTAATTATTTTATTTGAAAATAAGTGAACAGCAGAAGTAAAAGTGGTCAGTAAAGTCGATAGCACAAGGTAGGCTGGTGTCAGGAAACTAACCTATTTATGAACTGGAAGAAATATCCTGTATGGAAAAGCAGTGGGGACTGACCTGTCAACTCTTATGATATTCAAAGTCATCATTTTTAAACAAACAGCAAGGGTAAAACACATCATTACTGCATTACTGAGTAAGTACGCTTTTGACTCAGAATATGTTACAACTTTTGCACATAATTTCCAATTTTGAAGATGTAACTAAGAGTTGACTGTGTACATCACGGCCTTAATCCTAGTATCTGACTTTATGAAATGATGGGGTTCTCTTTCATTCCTGTACTCTATGTTATTGTGGAAATCAGTAGCATTTCCAATAAATTATAGATTGACCAGTACTAAAGGCTCTTTGAAAACCACACTCAGTCATCTCTTACTGAACCCTTTTAAGCTTCTATTAGGCTCCTTTGAAAACCGTAGAGTGCCCTCTGTTGATCAAAACATATTCCTTTAACATATTAAATCTTTCATACAGAAAATGTTACGGTTTCATCGTTTCCAATGTTTCACTTTAAAAAATTCTAATTTTGCAAATGTGAATCTATTCTCTTACGACTGGTATTAGAATATAGAAGTATAAAAAACCTCAAACTACAACCCATTGCATTACTAAATATTTACACATAATAGTGATGATTGGAAAGATACATACCTGGCAATGCTAGCTGACGGCAATTTCTTTCCCTGAGTATGCACACATATGCACATGTCTGTTGATTGGTGCCTGCTGTCCTGAACATGCACATTTCTATTAGTACAATGAAAAAAAATAGAACTTGTAAAAACTCGAAGCAGACACCAATACTGCATGACAGAGCACACAGTGAGCAACAGAAAATGTGTGGTAAATGGCGATTGCTTAATCGCACCATGTTCTCCCAAAAAGCAAAACAGCTGAGTGCAGATTTCAGCTCCTATGTTGTCTCCATATGACACAGAAAAATTGATGGCTTGGCTTGCTGGTGACTCTTAGAAAATAAGTTCCAGCAAGCTTTGATAAAACAGTAAATTTTATTGCAATTTCTGAGCAGGAATTCATAGGAGGATGAGAATAGTTCTATTTTTCTTCCCATCATTTTTCCTTCCTCATCTGTTGGCCGAGGGAAAGCACTGTTATACTTAGGACTATTTCAGATGTTAATTGATTGAGGATGTCAACACTGAAAGTGATTGACTTGCATTAAAATATCTTCTAAAATAACATATAAAATAGCATCTGATAGACTTTATTTAAATGTTGATAAAAGACTCACACTTCACAACAAACCTTGAGATAAGTATTAGTTTATATTTAATCTAACCAGTTAATGAAATAGTTGTATTTATCCTGTGTAGATAATAATTCATTTGTAGAAGTGATTATTCTGTGATATTTTGTAATAGAGGAAGACCAAATTCCATTATTTTGTGTCCATTTGAATGTGTAGAAAAAAAAAAAGAAAGAGTTGTGTAGTTTGATTTCTCTTACTGTATTAGGACTTTGGTTCCAACTGTTGAAGAAATTAATTCTAATGCTGAATGCCTGTGTATTCAGAAATATGGTGGCAACTACAGAAACACATGGACAACTCACCTGTTGAATCAGGTTAAATCACTAGTAAATACAGTAAATTAACATTTATTTCCTCATACAAAACATACAGACTTAAACCAGATGTCTGGAAATTAAAGAGGAAAACATACAGAGACAGAATTCTTCGCTGATCTGGGCTCTTTCTTGCATTGTATTTTTCTGCTAATTTGATTTTTTTTTTTCTAATCCTGTAAATAAACCATATATTCGTGAAATCCAGGTTTTATTAAGTTGGGAGTATGGCAATATAGGCAATATAATTTTTAAAAAGTACATTCATCATTATGATTTTTGCATAAGATATTCTTTTTGCCAGGTCCACAGATTAAACTCAGCTGTGAAATGAAATATGTCAAATACATTTTTGCAGAGAGAAAAAAATAAAAAAGGAGTAAATGTCAAAAGGAAAACATAAGAGTGTTTCGGAAAATTTGCAATATAGTTAAATAAATTTATAAAATATAATTTAGTAGAGTGCAGAAAGAAGAAAAAAACAAACCAAGAGTAACTAGACTAATAGTCCTTGCATTTTTTAAAGGAAATTCTCACAGTCCTGAAAAATAATTTAGTATAGTACTGCCAAACTGGAAGGAAGTAAAACGCTTTTGTGTGTGTGCATTTAAAATAAGCTTCCTTAGGCTTACACGAACAGCTTTTACAAATTCCCTCAAAAAATGATGGAATTAGAAAGTGGAAATCTCTTTCCGTACAGACGACCCTAATTGCAGAATATTCCCATGACAACACAAAATTCTTTTCCTGTGCGCCTCCCACCTGTCCCGGGCGCCACACGAGGGCGCTCTGCTTTTGGATGTAACGTGCTCCTTCTACTCCGGCGTTCAGGGATGTGCCGTCTAACAAGGAATACTCTTTCTCTTTTTTCCCCTTTTTCATCCCATTTCAAAGATTGCATATTTCACCGCTTTATATAACAAGGTGATGAAAGGACGGAGCCAAAAATCCTCGATGTGTCACTACACTTCCACAACGACTCGCTCAAGTTACATCTCCCTATTCCCATTGCACTACTCGAGAGCTCGCAAACCGTTTGGTTGTGTTAAGTGTATGGGATACATCCAGAACCACCGCTGATGAGATTTGTTTTGTGGACAGGTTGAACTCTTGGGCAGCATTAAAGAGAAGCAGAACTCGCTCTTCTGAGTCACGTCAGAAGAGGGTGCAGAGCTCCTGTAGTACCTGAGAGGAGGCACTGCACAGAAGGAACATGGTGTGGGTGTAAACACACGGCCATGAAATCTGTTTTTCTCTCAGGCTGTGCCTTGAATGCAACATATTATACAGCCAGCAGCTAGTTGTAAGCTGTACTCCTTGTACCTGCCCCAAAAATATCTACCCTATTAGTCATTTTAAATGCGATACACAGCAAAATGAACATAGAATTTTTTCATTATGTATTTTCCATTGGAATAAATTATATTTTCTGCTGTACACAACAAGTAAGGAACATTAACAAAAGTTTACAAGTACATTTATAATCTAGACACAGAAGGCTACCATGTTTTTTTCAGTATCCCAGACCATATATCTCTTTAGATCATGCAAGACTAATCTTCTAAGTAGATTTCCAAGTAAGCTTTTCAAGAAGAAAGCCGTCCAGGAAAGACACAGGACAGTCCTTTTTGTGCCCACGCATCACTCCTTTTTAGAAGCACAGATTGCTTTTCCTTGACAGCTGGATCACAACTAGGGGAGGGAGGCTGATGTTTTCCAGCTTTTTAGACTTGTGACAGTCTATCTCCGTCTGGAAGGCCTTTCTCTGCACTTCATCATTAACAAACCACAAGCAAGCTTGGTCCCTCTAGGTGGGCCTTTACCAGGCCCATACTGGGTATTGGTATACAGTGACACAGAGAAAGATGGATAACATTCACTCTCTAGTTGTGGATTGTCTGTGGTATGTTTTAGAAGTTAACCATCTTTCCACATTCAAGTTTTAGTCTTGTTTCCTTCACCTTGACCATGGAAAACACAACAACTGGAGGGAGTTTGATTTCCTTCATTGCAATGCTCATCCGCTGCGTTCTTTGAACAAAGAGGAATTTCCCCTGCTGTACTACCACTGCATGTTTTTGTATAACTGTGCATTCTTTGATGAAATCGTCAGGAAAGGGCACACTCTCAGCAACAGCCACTGCATTGGTGGCAACTGCTGGAAGTATGCTGAATTAGATGGGCCAATCTGTTACTCTCACAGATAAATCTTTTCTCTTGTTTGCAACTAGAAGACACACAGTTGAAAATTGCTCCTGGCTCTATAAAAACACAATATATTCTCTTCATGCTGAATCCATCATAAGGTAAAAGTATATTAAGTCTCAAGTCAAATGACTTCCCAATTAGCCAGCCAGGTTTTTATCCATGAAAAATACAAATTACAGATGAGTGATGAGATCTTGTATGTGTTACTATTTTGCAGTCTCAGACTTTTTAGCCAGAAAGGTAGTAATAAATAATGTTTCTGAGTGCTCATGCTGTGAAATTGCTTGCTGTTGTGAATACATCTCTTCTCTACCTGCAGGTGCAGCAGTGAAAGTACAGGCACTGTTAATCACCCTCAAAGCGATGAAAGGGAAAAAAGGAAAGATCCTTCCTGGTACTGTCTTTCATGTAAATCCAATGAATCTAGATAATATGTTATCTTCAGGAACTCAGTGGTGCACCTGGCTGGAGGATGGATTTGTCAGATATCCTTTCATCTGCTCTAATCCCTTCACTCTCCTCCTGCCTCTTGGAAAGGTCCTTATTTCATACAGGAAAGAGCTGTGACCATTTTTACAGTGAGCAGGCAAAGATGTTATCAGGTAGCTACCTATGAAAGGACCACAGAAGGGAAGTTCTAGACAGCCCTTGCATGCAGGCAGATGCTGTTGGTGGTCACTACATGGCTCAGCAGTAACTCCTTTCCCCAAGTGTGCTGAAATGGCAGCCTTGAAATGTAAGGCAGTTTACTCTCCCCTTTGGAGTGAGGGAATCATGCCGAAGTTAGAGCCAACAGAAGTTATGATGCAGGTACTTCTTGTGTGGACATAAAATATTGCAGATAGAGCTCATGTATTACAGAGAACAGTTTTACATTAAAAATTTCCGTCTTTAATCGCTCTTGAAGATGATCTCTGTCTGACTCTCCAGTTAATTTTTTGCCATTGTCTAACCTGTGCACTCCCACCTTGTGCCTGCTCTTAAAGGTGTCAAAAGGAATGTTGTATTATGTCAGAATAATGGGGGCAAAGATGTTTGGCAGAACAAGTTTAGAATTTTTGTGAAGGGACAATACAACTAATTAAAACATCTGAGAGTTGCAACCTGAACATTTCCCTCTGTATTTTCCAGTTTTGCAAGGAAAGCTCAAGTATTCTTTGCACAACAAGAAAACTGCCTGAAAAACATAGGACAGTTGGTAAAATGCACAGTTAAGTTGAAACAGATGTTGGTCCTTCTGGGTTTTATGTGTTCTACTTGGTAGCTTTTTTCCGTAGTTCCCTTAGCTGTAATATAGGAGTGAAAATATTATGAGCTTAACACATTGGTCTGATGAGTTTTATATCACTCAGTCTTGAAAAGTGCTTTGAGAGCCTAGCTAATGTCAGCAAAATACAGGAGAGGCTTTTTGTCCACTCTCTTTTTTTACTGTGCCTGGAAATCATAATGTTATATTAAAAAAATACATTCATGTTTCCTTTGAAAATAAAGAAAGGGATGGAATATTTAGCAATTAAGATTGTTTCCACTTGTGAAATTCACCAGCAATCAGTTCTCACACACAGAAAAAAAAATCATGTGGCATATCTATGACATTACACAAAGAAAAATAATTTAATTTATCTTGCACAGTTATTGTTCCTCATTTGAAACACTTCTGTCATCTGTATGTAATAATATCTCATGTCTATGTATATTGTGATAAAAGAAAAACCAGACTAGAACATCTACATTTCTATTACCTTAAGATCTGATTTTTTCAGCTTTTCCATTAAAAAGAACAGGTCTTGCTTAGCTGAAGAATTGGGTAGCTCCATCAAAACACTCATTGCTGCAGTAGCAGAAGTTCTGCTGTGCACTGCACACTCTTCCCTTTCTTTTTCTTCAAGTAGCACCAAGAAAGTCCTACCCAGATGATGTACTTGAGGTGCATCGTTTTGGCAAAACTGCAGAACTGAAATACTAACATCACTTTCGGACATTCATAAGCATCTAGAGAATTCCTAAAATTTTTAAAATACACTGAACATTAGAAGTATATTAAAATAGAAGTAGGATTGACAAGAAATATTTGTAAGGAGGCATGGAGCTGCTAACAGGTTGCTGTTACCTCCAAAAGCAGAAATGTTAAATCTTACAAAAACTCATGAAATTCAGTTATTGATAGTTCAATTTAAAGAAATCTAAACTTGCTGAATTAGGAGATATGAGATTGAAGCACCCAAGTTGCTTGGGGTCTGCTCTACTGTGGCTTTTAGAGGAAGATTTTCATAGCCTGGAAAATGTCTTCTGCTGCTATTTCTGCCAGATCACATCTATGTTGCTGTATTAAGGCTATACTTCATGAAAAACATCTCCTGACCACATCCACTCTACTTTCAAAGGTGTTTTTTAGAACTGGAGGTATGCAGCCAGTAACACTAAGTTACTGAGGAAAGCAAATTTGGAAAGATGTTAAAAGCTGCTTTCTTTTAGAGGTATTTCTCTGGCTAATTTTAAAAATATCTGAGGAAAGTAAAAGGTTTTAGTGATTTCTTTCAACAAAAATGTTTCCACACTTACAGAAAGCATTTGGGAGCAAGAGGAATAGGACAGTAAATCTGCAGGTATTGCCAAAATTCTGTTCTAAAGATGTGAAGAAATTAGAAGGAAATAATAATGTCTTCTGCCAGATGATTCTTTTTAACATTAATTACAAGTTTCACCACCATGAAGAACTTCAGGAGGTTTAGCTCATTACCTACCTTCAAAGGCAGCAAAAGTCTTAGGAGGACATGTAAAAGAGAGGGTTCTGCCAGTTTTGTCAGGAAGATGTGGAGGTTGAAAAGATGTGTGTTGCAGATGTGGCTGTGACTACGCTCCCTTTGATACATAAATCAAAGATAAGTCTTTTACTTAGATCTTTCAGAATTTCTCTTCCTTGCCTGCAGGTAAGGAAATATTGGTGGAAGAGAGAGCAGGGGAAGGAGGAACATGAGTAAAGGCTGGTAATGATCAGCCAAACTCCCTCTTTTCCCATAGGCTGTGTATAGGGCACTTGGGTGTATCACTAGAGGAAATGCAAAGCCCTGCAAAGGGTTGTCTTCAGTGAAAGGAGGACAATCTTACCTTTTCATCACCATGTATGTAGCTATATAAGCAGAGAATGATGGTGGGAAACAGCTGACAGCAGGGTTTATACTCCTTCAGATGGCTGCCTTCTGGATCTCACTTAGTGCCTTACTACCACTGCTGAGAAAGTCTCAGTCAACATTTCAATAAATATAATTTTTTTTAATTATTTTAATTCATCTTGCTTAAGACCTGTCTGCATGGCAAGGTTAAGAAGGAACATGCATGGCTTGGATTTTCAACTGGAATATATAGTCTGCTTATAGCAACTCTCATTTGTCTTTGATATTATTTTTTTCACAGCATTAAAAATATATTTCTTGCAACTAAGTCATGCTGAACTTTAAAATATCAGTGAGGCTGTATCAAAATTTTATCTAATGCAAGACACAAACCCTCACTGATCACTCTCTAAACTGACCCAAAATCAGATGGCTGTGGTGAAGTAGTGTCAATTCAAAATGAATACAGCCTGTTGCTCTGCTCCACACAGGAGTATGATTGCAGGACGTTACATTTAGACTCTACAGGCTGTGAATGAAGTCCCGTAGTCAGCCTCATTATTTAAAGATTACCTGAAGGTTGTGCATGACAGCTGGATTAGATGATCGTTGAAGGTCCCTCCCAAATGAAACTTCTATTCTATTCTATTCTATTCTATTCTATTCTATTCTATTCTATTCTATTCTATTCTATTCCTGTCTCAGTGGATTACCCAGAACATACACCACACAACATATTCCTCTGTATCTTTAGATCACTTATTTCTAAGATAGGGATCTTCTTCGGAATCACTGTTAACTCTTCAAGTGTACAAAACCATGAAAAATCATTACATTTTCAGAAATTGATGATGAAAATTCAGGTGTACAGTACAACCAATAAATAAATGAACTGCAGTTCTTAATAAGGAAATTTCATTTCACTGAAATACCTGTCAACATTTTTAATGTAATTTAAAACATATGTTCAGTACCTTTTATGAAAGGTTAAGCATGATGGATTCTTATGTCTTCTAAGTTCTTGTTCTCTGGAGAGAAATAGATTCAAAATATCTGGAGGTAACAAATATGCAGGAAGCAAAACATATGAACCAGTATGATAAAACCTGATACAGAACAAAATTTGCCATCCAGATGCTGAAATAAAAAGATAGATCCTTTTGCATCCTGAAAATTGAAACATTAACTCATTAACCACTTATTGGAAATACAAAGATCTGAGCCTTTAACCATCTAGCATCAACCTCTCCAGTTCACACTTTTCTCCCTTTTAGATAAGCCTACATATTTCAGCCTCAATGAACTGATTCATATAAAAGTCACCTACACTACCAGTATGGCTCATGATATTTGCTGTCAAGAACATGAAAAACTCCTGTTTGAGCAACTGCTCTCCTTCTATGTCAAGGAGATCCACTTGGTGGATGAGAGGAATGTTGCAGATGTGCCTACCCGGACCTTAGTAATACCTTTGCCACTATTTCCCATGTTATTCTGCTGGAGAAACTACTTCTCATGGCTTGGAGGGGTAAAAACAAAAATGTTTCATGGGTGAAAAAAAATGGCTGAATGTCCAGCTCCAGGGTGGTGGTGACTAGAGTTACACTCAGCCTGTGGCCGGCCACAAGTGGCGTTCACCAGGGCCCAGTACTGGGACCAGTCCTGTTTAGGATTTTTATCAATGATGTGGCTGAAGGGAACAAGTGCCCTCTCTTTCGGTTTCCAAACAGCACTGGGTTGGGCAGGAGTGTTGATCTCCTGGAGGGTAGGAAGGGTCTACAGAGGGGTCTGGAGAGGCTGGATCAATGGGATGAGGTCAATTGTATGAGGCTCAAGAAGGTCAAGTCCTGGGTCACAACAACCCTACCCAGCGCTATAGGCTGGGAGCAGAGTGGTGGAAGGCTGCCTTGTGGAGAAGGCCCTGGTGGTGATGGTCAAGAGCAGCTGAGTATGAGCCAGTGTGTGTCCAGGTGGCCAAGAAGGCCAATGGCAGCCTGGCCTGGATCAGCAATAGAGTGGCCAGCAGGACCAGGGCAGTGACTGTCCCTCTATATTGGGTGCTGGTGAGGCCACACCTTGAATCTTGTGTCCAGTTTTGGGCCCCTCGCTGCAAGAAAAACGTTGAGGTGCTGGAGTGTGTCCAGACACGGGCAATGGAGTTGTGGAAGGGTCTGGAGCACATGGGGAGCCACTTACGGTGAGCGGCTGAGGGAGCTGGGGCTGTTCAACCTGAAGAAAAGAAGGCTCAGGGGTGCCATTCCTGCTTTCTGCCTCAAAGGAGGTTGTACCCAGGTGGGGGTCAGTTTCTTGTCCCAGGTAACAAGTAACAGGACAAGAGGAAATGACAAGTTGTGCCAGGGAAGCTTTAGATCAGATATTAAGAAAAATTTCTTCACTGAAAGGGTTACTAAGCACTGGAACAGGCTGTCCAGGGAAGTGGTGGGACCATCATCGCCAGAGGTATTTAAGAGACACGTAGATGTGGCTCTTAGGCTCATGGTTTAACGGTGGACTTGTCAGTGCTGAGTTAACTGTTGGACTCCATGGTCTTAGAGGTGTTGTTCAATCTTAACAGTTCTATGATTCTATGAAAAGTCAAAAAAAATTCAACTTTTTCCCTTTCCCTTACAAAATGATTTTTTGGTAGACATTGATATCAGATACTGTATGTACATGAATATTTATTTAAATTATCATATATCTAACATGGTAATTCTTAATCCTAATTTTCATATTTTTGTCTCTTTACACAGTAAGGTATGACATAATTTTAATATGGCTTGAAACAACTATGCTTGAATGAAAATTAAGTTTCATTTTAAAATGACCCAAAACAGAATCTGAGATAGTTAAGTGAAGGTATGCATATGCAAGAGGAGAGGAGAAAAAGTTCAGTGCAACATAGCATATTGTTCTCTGATTTACCAAATCAAGCATCATGGAATTGAGAAGTCCCTTTTTCAGTGTCTCCTTCAGGATTTCAGTATTAGTACATTCTTTTTTTTAAACTTTCTGTAGGAAGAAAGAGGACAATGACATTACTACTGCTTGCTCTGTCAGATTTTCAGCTTTGCGTGAACTAGTCATTAAATCAATCCAGTATAATATTCCCTCTGTTTCCTTGGGAGAGACGCTGTGGCGTTCCAAAGTCAGTTTGGTGTCTCCGCAAAGGCGCAGGTCCGTGTGCTCACCCAGGGCCTCTGAGAGGGGCTGTTGTCATAACTCCGGGCCCCAGCTGTCAGCTATGAAACGAATGACCCGAGAGACAAACAGCTGTCACATACACAGCCACACTTCCCCACTAGTCAAGACTTTCCAGGAGCACAAATGTACGTTATCTTACAGCTGCTTCTGCAATACTACCTGAAAGTGAATGACAGCCAGATCTTCCAGTAAATCCAAAAGGGATCCCAAAGATCAGTTTCAGACGGGGATAGACTAAATATGAAGAACTCCAGGGGACCCAAATGAGATTTTACAATTTTAAAATCTCCCATAGCTTTATTTCTAGAGTCAAAGATTTGAATTGCAAGCTGTACAAGACATAAAATACTTACTACATGCTCTGTTCTTTTTTTTTTTTTTTTTTTAAGGCAGCTCATGAATTTATTGCAGTCTTATGGCATACCATTCATATTGATTTATGGGACACAGCTCAGATTTCTTATAGCTGAATTACCAAGTACAAACCAGGTACACCATCCCATTAAAAATGAATTTACTATGGGAACTGCACATTGAAAGTTAAATAATGGCTTGATTTTCAAGCTGAAACTGAAATATTTGCTTTTCTGCCAACTAATCCAAAACAGTCTATGAATAATTGCATTACCTTTGCTTTCAAAATGTTGTTTATTTTCACTGAAGGTCATAGTCTTTGGGGAAAAATTCCAGAATAATGAGCATTACTTTACATACTCTGACCTGTAGTTTCACCACTGTCACACCTTTGCACTGAAGGGTATGTTTATCTTGGCAAAAGTACTTAGTTATGCTGTAGGGTTTTTTTACAGATATGTTTACTTTATTTTAAGGGAAATTTTGCATATGTATACATATACATGAGTAGCTTCAATTCTTATGAACTGCAAAGTCATGAATGAGTTCCAGAGCAACAAAATAAAGAGGAAAAAAGGTCTTAGTCCTAGAAAGTGTATCATTACAAGTTATGTTTAACTCACATTTCGTAGGAAGTAACATTTAAGTTAATGTCCTAAAGAGTAAGGAAAAAGAAAAGAAGTGTGATATTCTTTCTTCCACCAGTCTGATCATAACAGAATGTATGATCTTATAAGAATGATTCAGTGTAGATATTTCTCAATGTTCCTATTCTGTAGTCTATAAGGATAACAGTGAAAATACAGGGCCCCAGCCTGAGCTGAAGACACGCTCATTTTAATTTCTAAGATTTTCTGAATGTTAACTTTATGATGTTCTTAGGATTGAAGAGAAGATTCACTTTGAAAAGAAGTCCTCTATAGAATGTTTCATCAGATAGTATGGAAACCTTGCCTGACAGATCAGAAGTGATGAAATAACAAACCATCAGATTTTGATGTATAATGGCTCCTAACATACATTAAAATTAAAAAGAAAAAAATGAGAAAAAGAAAAGAAAAAAAAGAAAGAAAAAAGGAAAAAAGAAAGAAAAGAGAAACTGAAAAAAATGAAAAAAAGCAAAAAGAAAGAGAGACAGTAAAGGTAAATAACTTCCTGTCCTTGTCATTGGCAGTTTTATTTACTAGGCGGGCCATTTGAACTTGTAAGCAAATTATGACAATAACTGAGCATTTGAACTTCTGTCCACGCTCCTAGGTGAGGTGAGCAGTTTACTCAGGTCAGCTGGGTTAAATCTTGCCCAGCACACTTATTCATAATGGAATCTCTGGTGAGCTGAAAAGGTCTTCCCAGTCTCCACCCAGAACCTCACTTTGTTCATGGTCATGAAGGCTTGGGAGAACAGAGGAATTCATGATGTGGTTATACTTAAGTACACAGGTAGTCCATGATTAATTTTGGGTTTCCCTGGTAGAGTGCCTCGTCTATTCTGTTTCTTAAGCACAAAGGTTCATTTACCCACAAGTGGCCTGCAGTCTCCTCCCATACCCTTCTCCCTACACCACTGTCAAGCACACAGTGCCCATTGGCAGCACACAAAGTGGAGCAGGTGCTGACTGAACGCAAAAAAAGAAATTGCCTTCCCAGCTGGGCACAGTAGGACTGAACTAAAACAGTGCAGCACCCATAACCAGGTGAGTGGCATCTTTACCCTTGCTGTGTACTGCTAGCCTTTGGAGGAAGGGCTTGGGTGTCACGGAAGTACTGGTTTGATCACACTTTTTCCCTTTCTGGCATACACCCATGCAAGATTTAAGTCAGCTATCTGGTTCAAGAGTATGCTTTGTGCAGAGAGTAATCAGCATGTTATATGCAGAAAGCACAATTAATTTAAGTGAGGTTTGCCTCATTTGTAAGAATCATAGTGAAAAAATGTAGAATCAGCATTGCCTGATCAAGACATGGCTCCTTCATCCAGGTTGTCCTCCCTGTCGGTGTGGAGTTGTCCTGTTCAGCCATGCATTTGGAAAGCATTCTGGATTACCCCATGTTTAGAGCAAATGCTCTGCAGTCCCATTGCCAGGCACTGTATCGTCAGAAAGGAATTCACTCCCAACTTCCTAATGCAGGGCAAGGAATATAATTTGTGTTAGGCAACCTATATATTGTGTTGAAAGGAGACCATGAGAACAAGGGCCAAAAGCTGAGAGATTTTTGTGATAAAAGACCAGGACCAAGAGAGCTACTAGTAAATGAACCGCATAAAGAGGCACATCTGTATTTATCTATAAATTTTACAGTGTACAAAAGAACATTTATAAAATGTGCAAGTGTGATGTGCAAGCAGAGTACTGAGTGCTTCTAACACATTGATTTATTATCCCATTTGACAATAGTTTCCCAGTAATGGACCCTAACTGTTAGTGATGATTTTAGAATTCAATTGGAATGAAAACAGGACTTCGTCTCTTTATTCTCTCATGTATTACACACTGCGTTAGAAGTGATCACTTGTGTTGTGGTACACTGCAACTGGCCAGTGGCACAGCAGGTTCTATACAAAGAATGAACAGACCAAAATTATTTCATACTCTCTAGCTTTCCAGCTGTGTTCACAAGTCTTACATTTATGTGTACATATTCTTTTTAGCGGTACTAATTGCTCGATTTTTAGTTCCTGAGCAATTAATGCCATGAAGTAAACACACAAAAAAGGGCTTTGTCCATTACATTTATAATTTATGACAGTTTAGGTAATTTTAAAAATATTGCCCCACATTTTCTCTAGCTAAAAATCACTTCACACAGACAGAAATTGCAAATGAGTCTTTCATAATGCTTAACAACAGGCATCTGAATCATCTACTTGGTGGACAGGGTGCAGTACTCAGGTAATTTGGGGCTCTCAGACGCAGGTGTACTGAAGAGACTGTCAGTCATTGGCCTCAAGCAAGCGTTGTCGCATAATCAGAGACAAAGGTCAGGAACGAATCGCTGTGCACGCAGAGGGTTAGTTCTATTTTCTCAACTTCTATCTCCAAGTCTTGCACAGATGCTGAGGAGGAAATCATAGAATCATAGACTCATTAGGGTTGGAAAACACCTTTAAAATCATTAAGCCCAGCCATTAACCCAGCACTGCCAAGACTGACACTAAATTATACCCCTAAGCACCTCATATACACATTTTTAAGACACCTTCAGGGACAGTCACTTCACCACTTCCCTGAGCAGTCTGCTCCACTGCTTGGAAGCCCTTTCGGTGAAGAAATTTTTCCTAATATCCAGTCTAAACCTCCCCTGGTGCAACTCCTGTCATCTGGTCTCTTGTTACATGGGAGAAGACACCAACACCCACCTGGCTACAGCCTCCTCCCACGTAGTTGTAGACAGCAATAAGGTCTTCCCTGTGTGTCCTTTACTCCAGACTAAAATCTCCCAGTTCCCTCAGCCACTCCTCATAGGAACAAGCACTCCACACCCTTCCCCAACTCTGTTGCCCTTCTCTGGACTCAATCCAGCACTTCGATGTCCTTTTTGAAGTGAGGGGCCCAATACTGAATACAGGATTCGAGGTGTGGCCTCAGCAGTGCCCAGTACAGGGGGTTAATCATCGTCCTGGTCCTGCTGGCCACACTATTGCTGATACAGGCCAGGATGCCATTGACCTTCTTGATCATATGGACACACTGGGAACTCGTATTCCTCAAAAACCACTGGTGGGAGAGAAGAGAGGATAATGTTTTTGGGAAAACTACATTCCAAGTTTAAGCTCACTGGAATAGCATTTTTTTGTATTCCCAATGCTAGAAAGGGCTTTCAGGCATTTAATTCTGTCTTTCTACCATGGTTGCCACAAACACTAGCCTAGAAGAAGCTGGAGAATTCACCTTGTATACTCAAAAAAGGTAGCAAGGTCAAAAAAGGCAGAGTTACATGTATAAATATTCACCTCAAAACTCTGTTTCACCTTCTACTTTCCACATCAACCTATAACACTCATACTTTGAAATATTCCTTACCACAAAAACAAAGATCAACTTAAGCAAAGTTGACGGCAGCAGAGATTAGCAGAAGAGGAGACAGAGCACAGTATACCGGACACAGAAATTTTATTCCAAAAATGAGAAAAGGTATTGCCTTTGGGAACTAACACGACACACAACCAAACTGCAAAAGAAAGAGAACATCTCATCTACTCACTTTCTTTCCTGGTATCATCTTGGTAGCTATTTTCTTAAAAAGATCCAACTCTTTTTTTTCAGGTTTCAGCTCATTTTCAGAGCAGAAGCCAATGATTTCTCCACAACTCAATTTTATATCCACAGTCACCAGTCACGTGAGAGAGAGGTCATCTGCCCTGGGATATGCCAAGTATTAGTCCTTCTAGTTATATTATTTTGTTGAATAAAGAAGAAATACAGTGAAAGTCTTCCATATGGTGTTCAGGGGTGAACATTAGCACATTACACGCAAATCTCTGCTCACCTCCTCAGTCAGAGAGAGAAGGCGACCTTCTTTTCTTTGTTAAATTGTCCAATTGCAGTTTGAACTCCCATTTCACACATTTGCAGAGCAGATCCAACGCTTTGTCTGTTCACATTTGTTTCAGTCTCTTTGGCTAGTTTTCTTTATGTGCAATTCTAATCTCATAAAGCATTTTTTTTTGTGGGGAGAGAACCCATTCCCAAGTGCTAATGTACAAATTATTAGAAATGAGCCATATGCTCCCCTAAATTACAAATTCTCTGTATGTATTAGTACTAATTCTAGTACTAATACTAATGCTTACTAATGAGAAAAGCAGAAACAGTGCTGAGGACTCTGGGTGAAAGCCTCTTACTTTCTGCTATCCTCTATTCAGAAGTCAGAGCAATGGTCCTGTTCCGCGATCCTGACCCAGCCGGCAGCATGGCACGCGCCTTCTGTCCAGGACCCTGGAGAGTGCTTCCCCCGCCCCGCGGGACCGCCCACTGCTCCCAGCGCTTGGGGAAGAGAGTTCAAGAAAATAGGCCTGTTCAGAGACAGGGAAAAGTGTATGGCTTCGGCTACCCATCCTGTTAAGCTGGAGACAAGGCAGTGATGTGTGCTGGTGATTTACGTGAGAAATTTTCCTCAGGGAATGTTTTCTTTGTTCACTCTACATTCCTTCTTTGCCTGCAATGGGAAAATAGTTTGTTTAAGGTGATTTTTATAGACAGTCCTTTAATGTTTGGTTGGGGATTTTTTAAGTTGTGTCCCGAAACAGGACTTTTAAATCTTTTGATAGCATAGAAACATGTCTGAGTCCTTCCTTCCTCCCGCTGAGGACTCCACAGAGACATTTTACCTGCCATTTACCTTTGTCTGCATTGTTTACATCCCTCAGCCGCAGTCACACAACTTTCTTGTGACAACAATAACAACTGCACACGTGGGCAGAGTTTTACAGAAAGTACAACATGGTTTTGCCTGGCGTCTACACTGGAGAACGCTGCTCTCCGAGGATTGCTGGCAACACTCTGCAGATCACAGTGTGAAAACTTTTAAGTAGCAGTGAGTATAATTGCCTCTGAAGATGGACCTTAGAGCCTATTCTGGTTTTGCAGTTTCTTTCCCCAAACAATTTTCCTGATAGTGATTTTCCTAAAAATCTTATCATTGGAATGACTTGATTGAATCCTAAAAATAGGTCACTGAGTGGATTTTAGCATACATGTTTGGAAATGTGTATTCAGTTTTAAATTGAAAAGTATAATTCAGATCACTTTTCATCTCACGGTTTCATTGTGATGATCAGCTGGGAGAACTGAAGTGTCTCCTGCTTTTTAATGACTTAGGAGAATAAACTATACAGAGACAAGAAAGCACAATGGGATTCCTTTTAATACTCAATCAGAAAACAAACCCACACTATTCCTTACCAGAGGTGTTATTCCTCACCAACACAAAGCACAGAAATTGCTTTAGACATTCTCATAAAAGCAATTTTGATTATAAAGAGAAACACAAGGTAAGGAGGAAATGTTCAAGAGCTGATGTTTTCTCTTATTTAACTGACAGGATTCTTGAATACTTGGCTGGCTTTTTATTTCATATCTGTCAGACAATTCCAGCAGGTAAGACTCCTGAAGAAAAGAACTCTGAGAAGAATATTTGTTTATTAATTAGGTGCCAAATGGCTGTCTACTTATTCCTGCACATGGATAACATATATCAATACAGTGCACATGAAAACATACGTATTACACATATCAATAAGCATGGGGGTGGAGGATCAGATGATCACTTTACATCAGTTCCAACATTCCTTTTTGGTGACTCTGTCTGTGAGAGTGCACACATCCATGCATAAAACTTCCTTGTCGATGAAGGATAGGACATGACAGGCATTTAGTTACAGGTTATTAGTGATTTGAAAGAGTAGGTGTAAAATGAGGCTCTAAGAACAGCTGCAGAAAAGATTTTTTATTTTTGTAGAGAAAAAAGAGAATGCTTCATAGTACTAGAAAACGACAGATTTGAAAAAGGTCCAAAAGAATATCTGAAATTCCAGATCCTTTTCTAAGACCTTGAGCAAAAACCTCTTTGTGGTTGCTGGCATTAAAGAAATGCTATACAGCTTGAGTAAACCTAATGCTTCTATTCAAGACTGTCTCAAAGGAATGAAGCCAACTAAAAGATCAGATGGAATCTGAGTTTTAGACCAGAGATTCATTTGTAACAGGATTCCCTTTAATAACAAATGCTGTTTAATATTATTGATGTGGGCGTTACAGTCCCCAGAAGCATGTCATCTCCTTGAAGAGCTCTACAATTCCTTTGCTAAGATGACTGTACAGAAGTCCCCTTCCCTTTTGATAACTGACCCAGAGGGCATTTACTGAGTTCAAAGAAAAGGCATATTTTTTTCCCTTGCAAAGGCAATCTTTATAGAAGAGAGAGCACAAAGATTCTCACTTTTCCCCCCCTCTTATAGACACTTTATTTAATATGTATATTCATGAATAATGTTTCTTTTTCTAAACTCTTGACTCATCTCTAGTTAGGTGCATATTATCATACAGCATTCTGAGCAAGGGATGGCATAACCTTTTATGTTATATAGGCTTATCCCAAATAACATTGTTTTCGAGTCAACTGCCCAAGAGAACAAAAATAATCACATAATAAAAGATGCAGAAGATATTGGTGCTGACTTGCAGGGGTAAAAACACCTGTACAAGTTAATACAACAGTCCATGGAACTCAGAACAGGCACTTTTTGTGATACTGTGATTTTAGCCACAAGAAAAACACAGGAATAAATCCTTGAAAAAACAGAATGAATTTGTGGTTTTTTTTTTCTTTTTTTTGATTCCTGAATATTGGTTAAGTCTGACATGTTCAGATGTCCTGCTTTCCACAGGGATGAAGCTGATTTTCTTCCTAGTAGTTGGTACAGTGCTGTGTTTTGGATTTAGCATGAGAATAATGTTGATAACACAGCGATGTTTAGCTGTTTCTCAGCAGTGCTCATGCTTTTTCAAGGACTCTTCAGTGTCCAATGCTCTGCCTGAGAGGAGCTGCAAAAGGAGCTGGGAGGGAACATAGCCAGGACAGCTGGACCAAACTGACAGAACAGATATTCCACGTCATGTCCAGGATAAAAACTGGGCAGGAGCTGGGCTGGAGAGTAATGAATGCATGGGGCTGGATTGGGCAGCGGTCAGCAAGTGATGAGCAATTGTACTGTGCATCACTTCTCTTCCTTGAGTTTTATTCCTGTGTCTATTGTCGTTGTCTTCTTTTCTGATTATAATAATTGTTAATATTATATTTTAATATATTTCCAATTTTACATGGTTTATTTAATTTTATTTAATTCAAATTTTTAAAATAATTTAGAATTAATTAAAAGTATATTGTGATTATTCATTTTTCAAGGGAAAGCTAAACTTTATCCCTTATTTAGAATCTCCCCGTAACTAAAGTTTTTACAGCAAAACTAACATTGTGTAGCAAGAAATGCAACATGTGTTAATCCATTTATTTTTTCTTAATACTGTCCTGTGGCACATTCATCATTTATGCCTGCAGAATCTGAATGGAATTAATTACATTTAAAGATACTAAATTTCTACTTACAATTCAAGAACAGTACTCAATTTCAGGTTGTTAATCTTATATTTCAGGTTTTAATGTCGAAATTTCCATAGCTCTCATTCCAGATTTACGCCAGAGATTAATTGCAAAAAGGCAGCATAAGTAATTTTCAGTTACTTATTAATATATCTTGTTTCTTATCCTCATCATAAATACTATATTCAACATATGTAACTCATGAAGGTACACAGCCAGTAAATTTTCCTGTGGCGAAGTACATTAAAACTCTTTCTGTATGCCTTTCTTTTACAGGCAAATTAATAAGACTTTTACTACTAGACTATCAAGTTGTTCCACAAGGACTACAGCCACTTCAGGAAAGAAGATATTATTTCAAAAGGTCATATTTGCAGTTTTGCTAAATACTACAGATTATATGAACATTATGTTACAATTCACAATTCATCTGCTTTAAGAGGGACAATTCTCAGCTGAATGATCTCAACTGCCACTGTGGTTATGTCAGATTTAACGGAACTGGTAGTGTTCATCATCATCCTGGGGTAAGATATGAAGAGAACAAAACACAAATCATTGCATTTCTCTATAAACTCTGTAACCTGGCTGGGTTTTGAATCAGATCCCACATAATTTAAGGTAGAAAAATCTCTCAATTATCTTTAAAAAGTAGGTTCTAAACAAACAACCAAGCAAAAAGGCCACAGTAGTCGCAGTTGCTGAAAGGAGTCTGATTCCCAGTTCTTGATCTGTCCTTAAGCACCTCCTGAAATGGATCTAGTGTAAAATTTCCAGGAGTAAAATAATCACCTTCTAGAGGTGTTAATTTAGACTGTGCAAGTCTATAGCTGCACTTTCCCTACCGCATACAGAGACATCAAGTACCAGAGTGTTGAAGACAAGACAGCTATACAGCTAACACAGTTACTTGTCATCTGTGTATCCATAGGTGGAGACATAGATCCTCCAGGGATCTCTATGACTTTGGTGCTGTAACTTGGTTTTTGTAAAGCAGAGGTAACACATACACTCAGTAAAGCTCATCTTCTCCCCTGCTGCTCCTTTCCCTGTAGGAATGACAGATCAGGTAAAATGGGTAGCATTGACCAACTCCCTGCTTCTTCACACAATTCACTGCACAGGCTGTTAAGGAAAGTGCTGGTGCTCAGACATACTATCACTATCCTGGTCCTGTTTCCATTCACTCTGAGAATTTTCTAGAAAAGAAAAAGGTAGTAGAATTTTATCATATCCCTTTTATATCTTCTTCATCTTTGCAAGCCTTTCTATGGTTTTCCCAGCCTTAATTCATGCTCCTACCCTTTTTCTGCTGCCCCACACAGTCAGGGCTTCACAGGTCACCTTGACATCAGCAGACTGTTTTTTCAGTAAGATGATGATATTTAAGTCAATACTGGAAGCAAATGCTTTAATAACAAATTAAGCAGAAAGAGTAAAGTTAAAGATGCATGCTGAAGACCCAGAAAAAGTCAGGTGACTAAACTGAAGCTAATGCATGTGGGCTGTTAATCAGTGATATGACCTCTAAGACTATGAGGGACAGTTGTTGGAAAGAGCTGTCATTCTCCCCTGCTACAGCCTGAAGGAAGCCAGCTCATTCTTTTGCCTTCAGTTTGATAATGACTGATTGGTTGCAGAAAAAGCAAACAGTTTGGTATTCAATGAGGAAACCAATAGTTTATATTTGCTTTCTACAGCCTGGAATGCTTAATTCAATATCCATGTACTAACATCCCGCTATCGCCAATCCCTCGTGCACAGTTGAACTGCTTCATAATCTCACTACATTAATTCTGACTAACGGATTACTTTGCTTAACACAGTGTATGAAAAGGCCAATCACCAAAATTTGAGAAGGTAGATGGTTAAAAAGTATTCACATCCTCACCACAGATCCAATAATAATTGCACGTACTTGTAGCTCCTAAACTAGAACAGTAATTCAAACACAGAGAAGGAGAGAATAAGCAAATGTAAATGACAATTGAGGAATTTTGTCTATGATAGGTAAGAGGTATCCTTCTGCTATTTGTGCTGGAATGCTGGTCTGCTGTGACTACCTTGGTGGGATGTCTGCTGGTGGGTATATGTCAGAGCAAGCACAATCTATTTCTAGAGTCAGGGTTAGGAGATAAATATACGGGCCATAAATTATGGTTACTGCTCATTCTCTTCTACCAAGTCATTGCTGCAGATGTGCTACAAAAGGATTTCTAGACACTGCAACATCATCTTTTTGCAGAACTGCCTTCCTTTCTCCCTACATTTCCCTCTCCAGACTGACTCACTTTCCTCTCTTAGTGTCTGTACACAGAAGATATTTTCACTCCAGCTTTGGCTGGTCTCCATTTTTGCAATTTTTTGCCAGGAGCTATTTTTGCCAGAAGTCACGTGTATGTGGGGTTCTGCCACAAAACCAACCTATCTAAAACCACTAGTACTAATAATAAACACTAAAATTAAAATGAGGAGGAGGACTGGATCTAAAAATGTGGTCTATTTTAGGTAATGGATCGATTTTTCTCTTTTGAAACAAATTATCTTCCAAATGAAATTCTGTTTGCCAGCAAAAGAACATAATAGAACATTGCTAGATTATTTTACAGCAAAGGAAATGATACACATGTGAGTTTTGGTGATTGCCTTTCCCCAATTTTACAGTCAAATGTAGACTCTTTGATCTAGGCTACTAGAAGATAGTAATTCTTTGAAGAAGACATTAGAAATGTATAAAGTATCTCCAAGATTTGATGTCAAATAACAGATAGCATTTATGCAGCAACTTTAAAACAAATAATCTTTCATTTTCTTACAAGCTTCCTGTAGAAATTAGCCCTATTGCTACTAAATTTTTAAAGCACATTTGAGTAGCTTGTGTACCTTGTCATATATCTATCTTTACCGAGATAAGTACAATGAAATATTTAGGATAAATATTTATCATACAGTAAATACTAGCAAAAGAAGGCCCAAGTAACCCTTCAGTTTTATACATCTTGTTTCTTATCCTCATCATACATACTATATTCAGCCTTTTAGCTTTGTATATAGTTATGCTGTGCTAAGGTTCGCACAGACATGAGGCTTATAAAAACCACCATCTTTATCATTAATTTTAACCAAGTTTGCTCTATTAGGATGAAAATAATGATGGTAACTGTTAAAAGAAAAACCATTATTTATCTATCTTGGATAAATGGAAATTTTTTTGCATAGAAGTGTAAAAATTGAGATAAAATCTAGTGAAATTTATGCAGAGGTGTCTGTGATGGACTGTCAGGTATAAGACAGCATGCAAACCGAGGCATTTAATAATTCTAGTAATTTTAGAATAAAATTCTTGCAATGCTTATACTGCTAACACATGTGAGAAGTACAGAAAATGACAAGATTTTTTCTGCAGAAGCAACAAATATTTGCATTAATGTTATCCATCATCTTTCATATATATACATATCACCTGTTTGGGACATAGTTTTCCAGGTTGCACCCATGTTAAAATATACATTTATGAAGACCAAATGTTTTGTGTTTTGCCATGAGCTCTTCAGCTCGTTTTTCAGCTGAGACAATGTTGTTGCAAAATTTGATTGGAAAGGAGCTGTTTTCATCTGTGACCTCGTGGTGCCTGTGACCATGGAAATTCCAAAGAGTTTTTGATATTCTATGCTACCAAATGGTTAAAAAATAATAATGTATTGTTTACCTGTCTTCAATATCTTTTCCTCATCTGTCTGGAATTTCCTGCAGAAGACATCTGTTTTCCCTCTGAAATAGATGGGAATGTTAGGGCACATCCTTCCAAGGGGGTGCTGTCCTGGTTCTAGGTACTTAAAGTGGTAGGTTTAGGTTTCATTTCACAGAAACACAGAATCACATAATGGGAAAGGTTGGAAGGGTCATTCTAGAGCACACTGCACAGAACTGAAACCAGGCAGTTCTTGAATGTCTCCAGTGAGGGAGATTCCACAACCTCTCTGGGCAATCTGTTTCAGTGTGGGGTCAGTTACACAGTAAAGAAGTTCTTCCCCATGTTCAGAAGGAATTTCCTGTGCAGCATTTTCTGCCCATTGCCTCTTGTCCTGTTGCTGGGCACCACGGAGAACAGCCTGGCTCCATCCTCTTGGCACCCTTCCTTCAGATACTGACAGACATTTGTGAGGTCCCCTCTCGGTCGTCTCTTCTCGAGGCTGAACAGGCCCAGCTCCCTCAGCCTTTCCTCATAAGAGAGATGCTCCAGTCCCTTAATCATCTTTGTAGCCCTCCGCTGGACCTGCTCCAGGAGCTCCATGTCTCTCTTGCACTGAGGAGCCCAGAACTGGACACGTTATTACAGATGCAGCCTCACCAGGGCTGAGAAGAAGGGCAGGATCACCTCCTCAACCTGCTGGCAATCCTCTTCCTAATGCACTCCAGGATTCCTTTGGCCTTCCGGGCCACAAGGGCACACTGCTGTCCTTACAGTGGTAGCAAATACAGAGGTGTGGCTAAGGAAAGGCTGGACAGACCACCTTGCTGGGGGAAAGCTGGAGAGCGCAAGGGCAGACTGTGGTTACTGAGAGTCCTGTGATGCATTTGCATGAATGGGAGTTTTGCAGGGCCACATCACTGCATGCCTCATTCTCTCCTGACCACTTCCTCATCTTTCAGCTTCAGCCACCTCCATCTCCTCACTCAAGACTACAATTACAACAAATGACAATGGCTTCTGGTGCTGTTTTGCACTTGGCCTGACCAGTATAGACAGGTTACAAAAGGAAGCTACAAGAAAGCTGTACACATCTACTGACTCTGAATAGGTTTTTACTTATGCAGCAAACCAGAGCCTATCCCAGCATCCAGGCTATGATCAGAACTATTTTTAAGCCTAGGCTACTTTGGAGAGTATGTCCTAGCTTGAATAAAGCAGGGAAGCACTAACAAAATTAAGAATTATTCTAAGTTAAGTAAAAAGTCTTCATATTTGCCTTACACAAAAAGTACAATCTGGAACTAAACACAGCTCAAGATTGTGTTTTTAACATGGTTAGCTCAATGTCTCTGTGATTAGATGTTGCTTTTATAGCCACAGAAGAAGTAACTGAAAGTGTTTTTGATATTCTCTGGAAACATCTGCCACATAAAATTAAAACATAATGTTTCCAGAAAACATTGGTAATTTGGCTTTGGTATCTGTCATTAGAGAATAATCTTTTGTGTTGTTTGCTATCAGATATACTTGTAACCTACCTCTTCTTCATAATAATTGTTCTTTTTTCCACCTGAGTAAGCTAACAGAAGGATCTGGGGTTTGAGCTTGTCATTCTCTCTTCATTCACTCTTTCAACCAGGCACACAGAAAAATAGCTCTTGTTCAATGCCAAAGCAATGGATCCTATCTTTTCAGTGCTGAAAAGAAAAACCACTGACTTTCCTAATCACAGATATTTAAGGTGTCTGACAGCCACAAGTGACATTGTTGACAGTCTCTTGAGACATGCACTTCTTGTTAGCTTTAATATCCTTTCAAATAACTTTTACTTGTTATTTTCATTTAAGAGAGAAAACTGCTCATTTTTCGACAGTATTTCATTAATGCAAAATAATCTTTTTGGATCTGGGTGAGATATTTATTTATGAACTTAGCCCCTTCTTGTGCCTTCTGTGCAGTTGGCAGGGAAGCTAGCTGGAAGGGGCCAAGGGGCTGACCAGAGCAGGTCACCTTTACACAGCCTGTTGTGCAAGTGCCCAGACAGACAGATGAGACTCAGATGACCAGCTGTTCTAAACTGGTCCTTTGTTTCATTTATTATCTACTTCAGTTGGAACGAGAGCTACAAAGATCATCCAGTTCAACTGCCTGACCACTTCAGGGCTGAACAAAACTTAGAGTATATCATTAAGGGCATTGTTCAAATGCCTCCTAAACACTGGCAGGGATGGGTGATCTACCACCTCCCTAACAGGGGAATAGAATAGAATAGAATAGAATAGAATAGAATAGAATAGAATAGAATAGAATAGAATAGAATAGAATAGAATAGAATAGAATAGAATAGAATAGAATAGAATAGAATAGAATAGGAATATAATAGGTTTGTGTTGGAAGGGACATAAAAGACCTTCTAATCCCAACCACACTGTCATAGGCAGGGACACCTTTCACCAGACCAGATTGCTCAGAGCTCCATCCAACCTCACCTTTAACACTTCCAAAGATGGGGCCTCCTCAACTTTTCTGGGCAACATGTTCCTGTGTCTCATCACTCTTACAGGAGAGAATTTTTTTCTCATATCTAATCTAAACCTACTCTCTTCCAGTTTGAATCCATTGCCCCTTGTCCTGTCACTACATGCTCTTGTAAATAGTCCCTCTCCATCTCTCTTGTCAGTTCCCTTCAGGTAGTAGCAGGTTGCAATTAGGTCACTACAGAACCTCTTTTCCAGGCTGAATGAAGCAGAACTTTGTCTCTCCTTTAGCTTGTTTTCATGCCTTCACTGATGTATACCTGATGTTTATCGTGTAACCTGACGTTTATGCCTGAAGTTATGAACACCTTCATCCTGAGCAGTGAGGAGTGGCTAGTTTAGGAGGAGTTGAAGGAGCTGCAGTTTCTAGCATATGGGTTGGAAGGAACAAGCCATGTCATTCTATGTGGAATGGAAGCTAAAGACACTGAAAAATATCTCTGCTTTCTTGCAATTTCAATTTCCCAGTTGCTCTGAACACCAGCTATGTAATTAGCTCAGTATTGTCCAGGGACTAGGGATATAACCTGGTAAGTGCTCACTGTGCTTTGAATCATACCCTCAGTAGATAGTGAGACTGCTGGGAGAAGGCTTGCTTAGTCTTCAAAACTTTGTTAGGCTGCTGTGAAGAGCTGATGCTGTTAGTGTTGACAGAATCTCAGAGAGCTAAAAATCACCTCTGTTAGGAAATGTGGGACATTTAAAAAAAATGTCATTAAAAAAAGAAAAAGAAAAAAGGGCATTGCTTGTTTTAAAAAAATCTTCATTAGAGTATCTCCAGCTAAATCATTTCGGGACAAAGCTGATCAAACAATTTCTGAAACTTTTTATTGGCTAATTCAGTACCATATTAAATGCCATATCAACACAATACCTTCACGATTGTTTAATCATGGTTATTATTCTGCTGGGAGTCACTCAGAGGCTACAGTCGCCCTAAGGGTTTCCCTATCTGGTTCCACAATAATTGACCTAGCAAAAAAAAGCCTCCTCTTTTTGACTAAATGAACTTGAAGTTACATTAAGCAGGGTGAGCTGATGAAACCACTCCTCACCACGGAAAAGGGAAAACACTCCTTTTGTTTCCCCTCCTCTCTGTCCCCTAGCACCTGCTCCCACCACGTAGGTAGCACCGAGGATCTCTTTGTGACCTATTCAGCTCAGTAACACAGCACACAGGTGCAGGAAAAGAGAACATTCTCTGCTTGAGCAGTGAGCTCAGTTGGCTTGGGGAGGTGGCTGGTGAATATTAGAGCAAGGAGAGAAGGAGAAAGGACTCTGTGGGAGCCAACAGTGCTTGTAATGAGGCCCTGTGAGCACAGGAGGAGCAAAACTTCCCCTTCTCAAGGGACAGTGAAATGTTAGAAATGGGGATTATGGAAATACATCTTGGAAAATTTTACCCTCTGTTTCTTTTTCAAATGTGTCAGTGTTTACTTGTGTGAGTCGTATCAGGAAGACTGCTCGGGGAAAGGAAGAAAGATGAAATGCAGTGGAAATAGATCGTTATTTGTAAAATCACTGGAACAGTATTAACCCAGACAATATAAAAATAAAAAACCCACTGTATCATTCCAACATGTTTTTCCTTTTTCAAAATATATTGCTGCTTTCTGACAATTTTTATGTATTTAATATTTTTATTGTTTCAAGATTACACAAAAATATCTGTCTTTAATTCTGGCATTTAAAACTAGCTACCAGTTATTAAATCAAATACTCTGAACATCCTGAAAATAATAATTTATTATTATAGCACATCTAAATAGCACATTTATATAGACCATAGAAGAAAATGTTGTGAACAGAAAATAAATTACTCATAGAACTGGTAAAATAATAACACTTGAATACTAATTTTTCTATATACAATGCATTGCATAAAATCAGTTTTGTTTATAAAATATCATAATAAATATTAAAACAAAATTAAAAGTCAAATACTACATTATGAAAATAAAAACAGTTTAGTGAGTGAAACTACATTCTGGAAAGTAAGACTAGTAAGACTATTTTGTCCATTTATAATAACCTTTATACTTACATAAAAATAATAATAAATGATATACAGAACCTCAAAGATCCACAGAGCAGCCACTTACATACCGGTCTGAAAGTGGCTTCCTACAGGCTCTTTGTACCTTGCTGGGCATGGAGCTGGTTCGTGCAAAGCCTGCCGACTTCTGTAGGCTACCAATGGACAGCATTTCCGAGCATCCTGAGAGTGGACCCTGAGGCCAACTTCGGACCATTCTCTAGAAGCAATGTCAACACATCCACGTGAGTAACTGCACACCAGCCACAGGCCCAGGGAGGGTCATGCACAGATCTAAAGTCCTGGTCTGTTACCAATGATACTTAAAACTCCCAGAACAAGGCAGGTCAGAATAAAGCATATTTCGTCTATGCCACCTGTTAGGAATTCACCTTTTTTTCTTCCCTTAGGCTGGGCTCCTACATCAAGCATAGGAGATTAGAGGTCTCACCAAGAATTTCTTTCATGCCAAGGCAGATTCCATTGGAAAATGTTCATTCCTCATTTTATGCACTTCAATTTAAAATTTGCTTTCTAAGCCATAAAAATTGCATGCAGATCCACTATAAATATCTCAAGCAAACTGATTTAATATAAAATAGAGGTACAAAATTTAGACCCATGATTATATCCATAAATTATCTTAAACACTGGGAAGTATTTTACTGTCAACACACCGAAGAAAGTCCATAACACAAATATAACATCTTATTTCTTCACATTTTAGACATAACCTTTAAATGGATTATTTTACAATTTTTTCCATGCTATACATTCTGAATAGGTGCACGAGTTGTCAGCACACTGGCTTTCTAAGTAACAACAACTTGTTCTAGAGCAATACTAAGTTAATCTATGGAGTGCCTCCTTTATTTTTCCAGCAGAATGAGTATTCTCTACTGATTTCAATCCCTTAGGGCTTCAGTATAACCCAGTATTCCTGAATTTAAGCTTGTTTTTCATGTCATGGATAATATTTTTTTTTTTCCAAAACATTACAGCTTTCACTTTCCTTGCCCATAAAAGCCATCAGGTGCATCAGCAGCTATTTTATATCCTTTCTGCCCTCCTGTGACCTACATTCAAAACTTCCATTACATGAAAATCTTTCTTCCCACTCAACAAAGTACTCTAAACCAGGCTTTAAAGAACTCTTTATTGCAATCTTAGTGAGACAGCAAAGTCCAGTAGTAACGAAGACCCTCTTGGATTTGGCAGATGTAAGTTCAGTGCTTGTTCCACAAAAGCTTTTCTTAGCACTCTAGGCAAGGCAGCTAGTGGGATCCATGATCTTAAATAACCTTTTTGAATACAGACTTTAACATCTCTGCGCTTTGATATTCCAGCTTTAGTGGGAGAAATAAAACTCCCTGTTTTTACCTCAGTGTTGTAAACATAAGAATGTAAAAATTAGAGGGCTCTTACACATCCTGGAATAAACATTTAGTGATGAGATCCTCTTTATGAGCCTTGCAGGGATCTCACAGATTACAGACTCAAGCAATTTTTCAGAAGGCATTTATTCAGGAATGTACTCCTTTCTTACAAACAAGGGGAAGATCTCTATTAAATTCTGGTGCAAAATGAGAACTACACAGAAAAAACGTGCTATACAAAAATACACTCTTGCATTATTAATTAAGAAATAGAAGTAATAATTAAATTAAATAGAAAAATGAATACTACTACAATGGATGCACTTTGTACTATTAAATTATTAAATACTATAAATAGCTCAAGCTTTCCTTGGTGTTCCAATTAAGTTTCAACTGCATATTACTCTATTATCAGCAGTACATCTGCAGCAAA
Source organism: Callaeas wilsoni (assembly GCA_013398955.1). NCBI lineage: Eukaryota > Metazoa > Chordata > Aves > Passeriformes > Callaeidae > Callaeas > Callaeas wilsoni. The sequence continues at coordinate 227,176 of VWPU01016102.1, forward strand.
GGCAGGCTTGAAAAGCATTAACTTCTAGTTTTTGCCTTCATTAGTAATTGTAGCAACACTGTTAACCAGAGTTTATAGAACCTTATTGATTAGTATTTTCACTGTCGTTGGTTGCAAGACAGACAGTTCATCTTCAAAGGATGGTTCCACAGCTCTAGGCAGCTGACTCAACACCCCTACAGAGCTGATGCACACACTGCTCCCTGCCCTTCCCACCCTTCCTCTCTGCCCCAGCACCAACCACTCACTCCTGATGCTTGCACCATGCCAGCTCCACAGCTAACGAGGTCTTTTTGGGAACGAGTTTTAGTCAGCAGTGGGTCATGCCAATTTACAACAAAACCTGTTATAACTGGAACAAAGAAGGACGGGTGCTTGAAGAGACAAGAACATGTGGATGAGGAAGAAAGGGAGCAAGGGCATGGGGAGCAAGGCTTTCTCGGCCACTGAGGTCATTTACAGTCACTGCTGACTCTTGCCTTTAATGTGTTCCTTCACTGATAGTAAATATAGGCTAAAAAGGTCAGTACGCAGGGCAGGTTCGTACACACTAAAGTGATGCTTTCAGTGCTTCTTTTCTGGAGTGCATTTGTTATCTGCTGAATAGTCACATCCCAGGCACATTCTTCAGACTTTTGGGTCTTCCTCTGATGAAATTAGAAGATCAGACACTTGGGCTAACACCAACAGGTTCTTCCCAAACTATGGCACAGCCACACAGCTATTGGCATAATCATCCACTCCTCAAAAGCCAAGTAGCAGAACTGGCAATAATGGTCATGTGTGTGTGACTGGGAGATAATGGGCTGGTAAAGAATCATTTTTAAAAAAAAACAAGTAAAAAATGCCTGTAATAAAGAAGAATGAAAAAAAAAAAGCTGATATACTTTAGACCAGAAATTCTTTAAGAATATGAAATGAGCAGTCAAGGAGCTTCTCCAAATTACAGAGTACTGTGAGACTTGTAAACCCAGTGAAATGGTAGTGTCTGATAACTAAGTTCAGGTTTTGACATAAGAGAAATGGCTAGGAGCAAGGTCAAAGAGGATACTAGACCAACATGTCTCACATGCCATAGTAGCTCTCCAGGGAGTGTTACTGTATTGCACCAGTTAAAGCAGCATTAGCCTCTCTTTGTATATATCTGCATCGGCAACATGATAGACAGGAGATCAACTTTCACAAATGATTTGAGAATAGCAACTGTTTCATCTTTCCTGCTTATTTTCAGGCTCATCCATATATCCTATGAAACTTTAATTGTATGCTTTAAAATCGCTATGAGGCCACCGCATGTCCTGATGGTGCTCCTATACCGTGCTGAGTCCTTGTGAGACATTCCTCATTCTGGGCCTATTTGCTCACTAGGTATAACTTAAGCTAACTCTGCCCCATGTGTCCTAAGGTCAGACTGATTTCTCCTATTTGTATTTTCTACTTAGGTTTTCCCTCTTAGTACATCAGTCAACTTGTCCCTCTACATAGGTTGAAGTTGAAAACCAGTGTGGATAATTGTGGAGTCTGGCCTTGAAACCTGAGCTGAAGTAACAGCTATAAGGTGTTCATGTGGGTCATGCTGCCAGCAAAGGCAGCTCAGGAGTCCAAACACAGCATGCCTCTCTTTCCAGCTATGATACAAGCACTGTCTCACAGCATGGCTGAGCCTCTTACAACGGAGAGAAAGAAGAAGAGGCCTCATGAAAGCAGAGAATAGGTGTAGAGGTGTTCTGCTAACCCCACAGCAAAGGAATGTTGTCACACCTCTTGTAGCTGATCTCCACTACTGCTGAAAGGTGCAATTCTACTCTGTGCCTGGCCACATCTTCTCACCTTCCCTTTGTGTTGGGGCTGTGCTGCTTCATCACCACAGGTAGCTGAAGCATCTTAGCTGGCAAAATAGCTTTTGCATGACTGTTTTTTCCAGTTATGTTAAGTGAGTTTCTCTGAGTTGCTGCATGGCTGTACTGGTACAACCACAAAGGAGTCAATGGTGATGCACACCTGGGCAAGCAGAAGAATCATTCTTTTTGGAACAGTACCTTCTCAAACTGGCTAAAGACTGTTTTGAAGCACACAGCTGCGTATGAACCTGGCACAGGTAAGTACACTGCTGTGAATCAGCATATAAAACTAAATGTCAAACCCAGAAGACTTTAATTAGTTAGTGTAGCTCTGCATTTGCTAATGACTGCTGCAACGACCAGTGAGATCAGTATAGACCACCGTGATTTGAAAGATCATGGCTTTTCTGAGACAAGCATCATCAAGAACAAGAAAACTGAGAGAAAGAGTAGATGTTAAATGTTTCTGAAGTCCTTCTGTTACTAAAAATGGGAGATTACAAACTCTGTCAAAACAAGAATAAATTTTTAAATAAAAGTAGAAAATAAGGAATCCACAATTTGTCCTCTGATACAGAATAGCAGAAGGGATCAAACTGGCATAAGCTTCAGCGTGCCAGTTTTCTGCTTCTAGAGCTGCTACCTGCTTTGCTGTGCCAGCTATCTCAGCTTTACACAGAGACTGCAGGAACTTTACACAAAGTATATGCTGATCACATGAAACAGAAGGTGTCAGGTTTGACTTTGGTTATCCCTGTCGTTCCTCTTTCCACTCTCTGTTTGAACCAGGAAAAACAGCTAGTGTCACCATAGGGATGTGGACCAGGGAATTCTACTTAGAATAAAATTGGTTGCCAAACTGACAAAATAGTTTAGCTGCTCATACCCAAATATTTCACCTGCACCACTGTGTGGTTTCACCAGCCACTGTCTGGTTGTTTTCTGCCCCTTCCTCTCCCTAGTGATGGAATGCATACATTCCCAAAGAAGGAGACTTAATGGTACCGAAAGAGTTTGGCACTCCATGCATGCTCTTTAGCCATCTCAGCTAAGCACCAGAGCAGAGCTTACTCTAGAGCTGTGAGGTGCCTTTGTGAAGCTTCAGGACAGATGTCACTTCAGTGAGAATATCTTCCGGTTTTTAATATGTAAAATATACACATCAAACCAGAAAGCTTCTCTCTCTCTCTCTCTCTCTTAATTTTGTTTTAATTATTATTTTTTCAAGTAGGTAAAGAGAGAAACAATTTCCATATTATATTTTATGTTGACCTTAGTCATTTGTTTGGCAAGTTTAATGTTTCATTGTAGGGAAAAAGAAAAAACCAAAACCCAAAAGATATCTCTCGCTATCTAGCAACCGTATTTAGCAATGCTCATACATTTGTCATTGCAAGCATGTATTTCATCAGGAAACCACATGAGATGAATTAGATTTCCTGTTCAGCTTAGAGAGCAGCAGAAGGCATCTAGCCAGTGCAGAGTTGTTATTCACTGTTACAAGAGACATAACTCTGACATTAAAACTCTTTAGCAGTTCTTCATCTGAAGACTAACATGAATGGGCCGCGTGATGTCGGATTGGTTCTGTCCACTTCTGTGAGCTGCTTATTGCGACGTACAATAAATTTGAGATCAAAGTACAATACATTCACTGCCTAGGAAAGCTGCCTTTGATGCCAAGCAACTGTGTCTGTGCTCTAAAATATAAATTTAAACATGCAGCTATAAATTAAGGTGTTCTAAGGCAGATGGAGAGCTGTTCATGGCCACATTCTTCTGCTAAGAAGAAAAACTTGAACTCTGCAATTTCTTAGCAACAGCTTCTTTGAGCACCATGTAATTCCAAGGAGTATCCAAAAGCAACTTCCTTTTTTTCCCTCACATAATAACTAAAACTTGATGAAAAAAAAGAATTTTGTCATGATTTGAATGTGACTATTAACTCTTGGTAAGTGAGTCTTGGCAATCTACATGAAGCTCTTCACAAAAAAGAAATCACTTCTTCTATTTCCATCATAATTTTATTCAAAAACAAGGTAAAAAAGAAACCACTAAAGAAACCATAAAAGTATGACCAATGTAAAATGACACATTTTCTTCACTGTTTTTCTAGTATTTTTTCCTTAAAAGAGACAATGGAACAGATTCCAGTAATTGCCTCCTACAACCCATAGCATCAAATACCTGTAGTTATAAGGCCAACAGCAAACGGGTGCTTTCCTCTAGAGAGGTTTAAATTTCACTAACAAAAATCAGTTACAATTGAAACATTAAAACTATTTAGAGGAAGAGGAGTGGTTTGGGGGTTTTGGTTTTTTTTTTTTTATTATTATTATCTGGAGTGCCGTCTGTGGCAGAAGAGCTATACAGTTGTGTGATAAAGCTCACCTGCACACCCACAAAGATGCTCAGAGAGACAGTGGAAGGACAGGGAAGCCAAATTATACCCTGTCAGGCTACCCTCAGACCCATCACAGAAGCCATCAGCCCACTGAAGACCCATCTCCACTGAAGACCCATCTCCAGAAACCCAGAGGACCACAGGAAAGGCAGAGTGGCAGGCAGGAACCTAGAATCATACAATCAAAGAACCATTTACATTGGAAAAGGCCTGTAAAATCATTGAGTCCAACTGTTAACCCAGCACTGACAAGTCCGCCACTAAACTGTGCCCTTAAGTGCCACATCTACACATCTTTTAGATACCTCCACAGATGGTGATCCACCACTTCCTTAGGCAGCCTGTTCAAAGGCTTGGCAACCTTTTCAGCAAAGAAATTTTTCTTCATATCCAATCTAAACCCTCCCTGGTGCAATTTGAGGCCTTTTCCTCATGTCCTATCCCATGTTAGCTGGGAAAAGAGGCTGAACTCCACCTGGCTACAGCCTCCGCTCAGGTAGTTGTAGAGAGCAGTAAGGTCGCTCCTGAGCCTCCTTTTCTCCAGGATGAACAACCCCAGCTCCCTCAGCTGCTCCTCATAGGACTTGCACTCCAGACCCTTCTCCAGCTCCGTTGCCCTTCTCTGGACACGCTCCAGCACCTGAACATCTCTCTTGTAGTGAGGGGCGCAAAACTGAGCACGGGATTCAAGGTGTGGCCTCACCCGCGCCCAGTACAAGGGGACAATCACTGCCTCAGTCCTGCTGGCCACAGCACAACCTGAACCAAGGACTACCAAGAAACAAACACTTTACTCAGGCTCCACTCTGGACTGTCCCAGCAGGGATCCAATGTCCAGGTGGAAAAGCCATCATGACAAGGTGCTGCAAGCAAGCAGCTCTCTAGAACCCCTTTCAGACCAAGCGGAGGTGCTGCCTAGGGGTGGGATGTATCATTCAGTGCAGGAGAAAAGCATTTTCAAGTTGTACAGGATTTACTACGTAATGTTTAGGGCAGGATCCAGTGGCAGGAAAAGGGAGATGTTTAGGTGATTTGGGGAGGTGCAAGAGTGGGAAAATTGAGGGGTAAGGGGATAAAAAGGGCCAGTTGTGCGTAAATACAGTGTATTTCAATATTTCTAGATCTCACTACCTCTATTCTTTTTCTGTTCACATTTTAATTCTTTTTGCCACTGACTTATTTCAAATAAGCAATATGGCAGTGAGTAATTTATTATAAAGTAGTTTGCATAGAGAAAATTAATAAGTATCTAACTAGCTTCTTCTAATAAGCTTCAGCAATATTTAGAAGGAAAAGTCTCTTAAAGCTAAAAAGAATACTAATAAACTAGCTATATAACTTTCTTTCTGAATTTATTTTACTTTATTTTCTGTCTTGCAAATTTTGTCTTTAAAAGTGTTTACCTAATTTGACCCTTTTAAAGCAAGTGTCAAATATTATTATTGAGAACAGAGACACAATTTTTATGTTCACATAGTATCTAAATATTTACCTCAGATATTTTCTGTGGAGTGGTTCGAGAATTAAAACATTTATAACACTGCATTGCCATCACTGTTTTCAAGAATTCTTGAACAACAGGTAGTCTGAATAGAGGAGAATAAAATATCATCTTCAGAAAGGAGAAAGCAGCAGTCAACATTATTTCAACATCAAGAACAATACTCTAATAAATTATTAAATTGACACTTTTAAAGCACCTGGAGAGTCAGTGAAAAAGAAACCAGAAGGAAAGATTTGTTGCAAAAAAAAGTTTGATAAACTGCTGTGTTTTCTTTCTTTAACAGATTATCTGGCTTGTAGCAACAAAGGCAGTAGAAGTGATGTGTATGGATTTACGGGAATCTTTGGGCACTATCTTACTTGACATTCTCATTAACAGGGTGATGCCTTAGGATTTTAGCTTTTATGTTTTTCATATATTTGTATTCCTCTAACTCTCTAGTGTAGAACTCTAAACTCCATACAGAGCGTTAGCTACTGGTTTCCCATTTTGGTCAGACACAGCAATTCCTCTTTAGGCCTGGGAACCAAAGACATCTTACTGTCTCAGGTCCTGAGAAATGTAAACAAAAGTGAGTTGGAGGGGAGTAAACTTGAGGTAAATTACTTCATTACCTGAAGCTGTAATTGGAAGATTAACCCCCAGTATGCAAACGGACCAAACTTATAAAAGTATGAAAACTCAGGACCGGTCGTCCATTTTTGGGTGTAGCCCCTGGGGGGCTTCACCTGCCCTGAATGTACCTTATTTACCTTCAATAAATACAACCTCTTTTTATTCTCTTATTCTTGTCTGGCCTCTGTTTTTAGGTAAGCCCAACAAGGCATCAACAGTACAGAACCACTTTGTTCTGCTAACTTGCTGCACACAATAGGTACATAATTGCTTGCAGAAAATACTCCTAGACTTATCTATATTTTGTTTTCAAACAAAAAAGATACATAATACAGAATTCTGCTAGGGTCTGGCCAAAATACGATCCAGTGCAAAATTTTCACTTATGACTTGTTGATGGAATGGAGAGCATACTCAAAAAGATGCCAAAGAAAAGGAGTGCAAGGGAGCTGAAGGATTAAAATTCAAAATTACTTTGATAAATGGGAGAAGTGGTCTGTAATCAATGAGATGAAACTCAGTAAATACAAGGACCAAGTACTATATTGAAGCTAGAATAAAATCAAATGCATAAATACAAAATTGAGAGTACTAACAGCACTGTAGAAAGAGATCTGGCTGTTATGATAAACCACATATTGAATACGAATCAATGATACCATGCTAATGGAAAAACAGAAGAACTCATCCTAGGACATTTTAATAGATCTGTCATATGTAAACCAGGCCTAGTAATTGTTTTTCTTAACTCACCTTTCAGAAGCCTCAGTTTGGGGTAGTTTAACACAATAGTACATAAAGAAGAGTACTTTTAAAAAATCGTTTAAAATATGGAGAATGATGGAAATAGGGAGAGGTAATATTTGCTTTAAAAAATAAAGGCTGATGGCAGGTGTGGAGGTGATATCACAACCTTCCAATATGCAGAAAATTCTGAAGAGTGGGGATCCCACTTCATGATTATGCTTCCCAACACTAAGGGCAGGACAAAACCTTGCTGGCTTTAGTTGCAGCTGGAAAGGTTTAGGATAAAACAGGAAAACCTTCTGGCTCTAAGGATAGCTACAGACAGAAATAGGTCACCAAAAGCTGAGGTATAATCTCCACCATTCAACTTCCTAAGAAGAGGTTAGAAAAATATTCATCAGAGCTTCTCCATTCCTTTGAGGAAGAGGCAAACAGTGGATCCTGCTGAATTTTCATTCTTGCTACTTTTGTTACAGTCTCAAAGAAGCAGAAAGTTGTAACTTAAATTACCTATTATTTTTTGTTAGTACTAAATATTTTCATGACAGTTTCTGAGAGTGACTTGCCTTTCAGAAATTCATGCCCTGGTGGTCTGCTTGTTTTAAACAGTAACATCTGCAGAGGTTAGGTCTCTTGCTGACTTTGATCCATTCTCTCAAGACAGCTTAATGCATGTCTTGATGCCTGCAGATCTTTGATTCCAAATATTTATCTTCATTCTGATTTATTTCTGACCACTTGAATTTTACATTTCCTCGTAGAGCCCCTCTGACACATTCATCAGCTACAGAATTCAGATGACACTGTCCTTGATGCTTCCCCCTGGCATCATGGAGGCTGCTTTTAAGTCTTTACAGGCTTATTTATCACTCAAATAAACTATCTAATGCAGTATGTTTGTTCTTTTAATCATTATACTACGGTGTGTTTAAATATTTACCAGGCTGATTTTAAGAATTTTATTTTCTAAAATATTTTGCCTTTGATTTCATGGTTTTATAACTTTGGACACTCATTCTGCAGTTAAGATCCCTACACTAATCTTCACTATCTTGCAGCTACTGTGACAGAGAGAGTCAGCTGTAATTACTTCTTAAATCAGATCTCATTTGTTACTTAGGACTAAATCTCTCGTGCACCAGCAAAGCCACCTACTGCTTAAAGTAGTCCTTTGTGGTAACAAGAATTTGCTACTCTTAGCTATATCCTTCAGTGGTATTTGAGCCATTAATCCTGGGTACTTGAAATGATGTATTACTAGAAGTTTACTTCTGTCTGGATCCTCGTTTGTTCACTTCTTTGGCAAGGGTCATTCTTCTACAATAAAATGCACTGAGATTTGGAGCTGGGTAAAAATTGAGTCTATGGCTCATGTTCTCAGCTCCCTCTCCTCAGAAATTTCATGAAAGTAAAACTGTATCTTATTGAAGAGTCACGTTTAGAAAATATATTTGAGATGATGGAATGTGCTTGCTTCATCTGTTTTCTTTTCTATTAGAGTTCAAGGAGGAAAAAAATCTACCTCCCATTCCCCCCTCCATCTGCTGTGCCTGTAGACTTGAATTTCCAGGTACATTCATGGATTTTCTCAAACAAGAACCAACATTGTAATTGACATGTCCCTCATGCAGCTTCTATCTACATTTATTAATACAAGACCTGTGCAGAACTGGGTTACTGGTACCATGTACAAAATTTGGATCACAAATTGCAAATAACACAGAGCATAGGGTATCCTGTTTCTGCCTATATGTATTACAGGCCTGTTAACTAGTATCCTAGTTGAACTTCATCCCACTTTCCCATCTTCTGGTACTTTGTAAACTGCCAGCCCAGTTCCACTGCAAGGAATAGGTGAGAGAGGTCATGAGTCCACGAGTTGGACTCAATGATCCTGATGGGTCCCTTCTAATTCAGCATATTCTGTGATTCTGTCTTTGCTTAAGTTGAACAACTTTAAAAAACTCATATAAAATGTCCTGGACCTATCACCACACCTGCCATCACAGTGTCTCCATTTTTGGAAGATGAACTGAGCAAAAAGTATGTATGTGGGCAGGGCAGCAATGTTTTCAGTGGCAGCACAAATGCAGGCATACTTCCTGAGCCAGAAGCGTTTCCTGCACACAACGGGCCACATAAAATGAGACTGTTGGTTACATCAGACACAACTTTCTGTGTAGTCATATATTGTCAATGATGACAAAGACAGGATCCTTTTGAGCATCTTGTCTGGCTCTCTGAGAAGAGTTCTGCAAATGCAGGTGACGCAGCTCAGCAGCAAAAAGAGATGTCTAGAGTGAGAAGTACAATATTAATGATAATAAGTTCAGCCCTTTTTTGGGTGAGAAGACTAGTGTGTAAGCATGTTGTTGAGCAAGTAGAGGAGAATAACTAGTCATGCAGAGACCCAAAGCATAATTCCCCTATCTCAGTTCCCTGGCAGAATTTTGAGACAAGAAAATCAACAGCAAGCAAGGTTATTTAGGTAATTAAAACAACCATTTTGATAGTAAGTGGTAGTAGACTTGGATACTTCCCCAGCTGCATCAGGGTCACAGACGGGGAAAAAATTCTCTCCGCTATCCCGGTTGCTGCTGAAATAGAGTTAATTTTTTTTTCCTAGTAGCTGGTACAGTACTGTGAGGTTTGCATTTAGTATGAGAATAATGTTGATTGTTACTGAGCAGTGCTTACCCCAAATCAAGGACTTTTGAGTGTCTCAAGCTTTGCTGGTGAACAAGTACACAAGAAGCCAGAAGGGAGCACAGCCAGGACAGCTGACACAAACTAGCCAAAGCAATATTCCATACCACAGAATACCATGCCCAATACATAAACTGTGTGGAGTTGATGGGCGAGGACAATTGCTGCTCAGGGTTGGACTGAATGTTGGTCAACAGGTGGTGAGCAATTGTACTGTGCATCATTTGGGGTTTTTTGGGTTTCATTTCTTTCTCTCTCTCTTTGTTGCCATTCTTTTCATCACCATTATTATTATTATTATTATTATTATTATTAGTGGTTTATGTTTTATTTTAATTATTAAACTGTTCTTATCTAAACCCATAAGTTTCTCCTCCTCATCCCACCAGTGCCGGGATGGGGGGGGGGGCAGTGAGTGAGTAGCTGTGTGTTACTTAGTTGCTGGCTAGGGTTAAACCACCACATCCACGAATTCAGAGGTCCATGCTCTAGATCAAAAGGAAGGAGTCATTGTGTTGCAAGATTTTGTAACTAACTATGGAAGACAACGCTAGTGTAAGGTGATACATCGAGGTGCATGATATCTGCGAGTCCCGTAGCTCTTTCCTGGCCGTGCTGACACAAGCAGACTACAATCCCTCAAGTTCCCGGCACACTGAGGTCAACAGATTGACTCATCAAAAGCCACTGGGGACTGTGACTGCACCCTGGCAGTCAAGCTCATGAGCTTATCCATTGGCAATCTCCACCGAGACCTTTTCAGTTACTGCTTTAATTACCTTCAAGTGGTGGCTGGACGTGTGTACTTGTTCACCTCAAAGAAAAATCCTTGATTTTCTGTCAGACTTTATTCTACTATAGCTTTCCTACATTTTTTTTGCATATTTAAGAGTATCTGTCTCCTACTCTCAAGGAACTACATCTCAAGGTTTTTCCTTCCCTACTTAATCTAGCCCTGATGATGATGTAGGGTATGTCACATACTTAGCAATGGGGGTTCTCTGGCTTGGAAGAAGGAAGAAGGCAAGATGTCTGCAGAGACTTACACATGATAGAAGATTGGGACAGGAGGAGAGAAGCCAAAACTACTTCATAACAACGACAAGTAGAATCAAGTAACTCCCTGAGTTCAAACATACTTCAGGAAAGACTTGATTTTAGTTTTCAAACTTGTGATAGATCAGGGATAGAAAAGTGTACAGAAGAGAATTATCACTCCCTTAAGGTATGCAGATCACCTTTATGCTGGATGACATGATTCTGGGTGTTGGAAAAACACATTTTTGACCAGCAGAGGAAGCTCATCAGTGAATGTCCTGAAGTCAATTTCCACATTATGTCCTTGGATATGCTGAAGTCCTGGATTGCAGCTGTCACCTGTTAGTGACAAGAAATAAAGTCTGATGTATTAAAGAATGTCAGGTAGATTTCACTTTCCTATAGTAAGTTAAAAGCTCACTTTTACAATGTCTGATACAATGTCATCCAATAGTCAGAGCTGATATAGTAGCAGGGTACGGAGTGCAAGGGCCCTGTCTAGATCCACATAAATCCTGTTCAGAGTAAGTGTTTGATTCAGTGCCCGAGACATACCTGCTTTCTCATAGTAACTGTAACACAGTAATGACATGAGAAAATCCCAGGAGAACATCAGGTGAGTGAGAAGCAGGTGCAATGGGTATAGATGCAGTACAAGGAAGGGGAGCTTTGTGTTTCAGGCCTGAAGAAGTTAGGGCCATGGCAATCAGAACTGAAGCATTCATTTTTACCACTGGCCTTCCCAAAGGCAGGATTCTTAATTCAGTCCTGTGAGGTCTGAGGTTCCCCAGGCTGATGCATTTGTACAGAGAGGATACTACAGAAGAAATCATTGCTCGAGTTCCCATGGTGTTGTCAATAGATGTTTTCCACAGAATCCAAGTAGGTCAAATACCTCTTACTTGGTTCACTTGGGATCATGTGGAACAATGCCGAAGAGGCTTGCTTGCCAAGTACGCGATTTCCACTGTGGCTCTGGTCCAGGCTCTGTCTGGTCAGTAACACTATGCCATCACCAAATTCCTCAGAGTTGCTGTTGATGGAGTTGAGACAGTTTACAACAAAACCACCAGAATTATAAGAGCAAATATGCACCCAAATCTGCATATATTTCTCAGGAAACATTTGAGTTCCATGGCAAAGCAGTACCAAGAGCACAACAGGAGCACGAAAGAACTGGCAAAAGAGCCTTTGGGCTGGCAAACAAACTTCATTCAGAAATACGGTTATTTGATACTTGATCTTACACAATCCCGACACACAATAATTACTCCTTCATATGTTTATAGAAATATTCTTACCACCACTCTCAGCTTTAGTCAAACAGTGTGGTCTTATAGTAGTTCAGCACCTTGTGTCTAAGGGCTGCATCATTTTTAATCTAATACAAGCTACCTTACAACTGGACTTACAGTTTTGTGAAGCCACCATGTCATTACTGTCTCTGCTGTTTGCAGCTGCCGGCCTCTTGTCTCTCTCTGTCCAAAAGCAACCTATGTAAGTGCTGGCAGAGAGTAGAGAAGAGAACCAATGAAACAAGAGCACGCAGACAGCTGTCTTTCCCTCCCCCTTCACGCCCCCTCTTTTTTTTTCCCTTTGTAAAGATATTTGGATGTTGTTCTGTTCAGCATTACAAGCCCCACTGTGCTCTAGAGAGTCATGCCTAAATAGGTCCAAAAATATCAGTCAGTGTGTTAGGTGAAAAATCAATGAATGCTAGGGACAGCTTAGAGAGCAAGCTAGACGTGATACAGAAGAAGACAGTTTGTGAACTTAAAAAGGAGGAGGAAAAAAAAGAAAAAAAATGAATGCAACATACAGGTGGAGATTTGGGGTGAGACAATATTTCTGAGATGGAGAAATGGATGGCTATTAGAACAAGAAAAGAAAGTAGCAAAACATAATGGGAAAAGCAAGACCCAGGGAATTAAATTCACACAGGAAAAAGTTGGAGAAAATAAAGAAAATGAAAAGATTATGAAAACAGAAAAAAATGTAAAAGAACTGACAATCAAGAGAGACAGAAAACTGCACAATGGATAGAGAGAAAGGATAATTAAAGTATCAAAAACAAGGAGCTAAGCTCTTTGTAGTTAAAAAATATACACACTGTGAGAGACACAAAGCAGTAGAGACTCAGCACTAAGTGGATTTTCTTAGTTTGGGCTGTTGTGCAAACCAGCCACCCTCATGTGATACTATGCCTGAGCTACATCCTGCCAGGAACCTCATATTTCAGTGGGTCTCTGCTCACCCACACATTTCCATGCTGTGCTCTTTTCCTGGGTGACAACACACTTCTAAAGTTCTGAGCCTGAAAGAAAGTGGTGATTAAAGCCTTTTGCTTATTTTTTTCCTATTTCTGATATTTTCTTTCATAGATCCCTATAGCAGTTGGGACTCCTGTGCCAACATACATCCTCAGACCTGATCTTTCTTTTACATAACTCAACAGGTGACTACTGCTGATTTCAGTCAAAGCTCACAGAGAACAACCAGTGTCAGGGTGCAAAGGGAAGGTATTGGTTCATGTGGGAACAATGCTGAAAGGGGGAGACTCAGAAAGCTTAAGCTGGTAGAAAGAATTTGAGCAAGAGTGACATTTGGAATTTGGGAAAGAGTAGGTGGTATAGGAGTAAATATAGATGGTAAAAATAAAAAATTAAAATCATGGTGCCACTACCAAAACCACATACACCACCACCATCTTTTATCTGTCGCTTCAATCACTTGCTGAGTTGAGACAGAGATTTTATTCTTTGGACTCTAGAGACAATTTTTCAAAAGCAGTGTACTTACAGCCTCTGATGGAAATCCAGTAAAAGTTTAAAAGCTTCCATAGGACTTAAAACCTTTATCTCTCACTAAAAAAATAGGAGAGTGACCTTGACAGTACCTATTCTTCATACAACCCCTCCTTTAGGAGGTGCTCCATACTCTGCTTCCCAGAGCTGAGTGCACAGGAAAGCTGTGATGCTCTCAACAGCCTTGCCACACACTCCCACACTCTGTCCAGGAGCTGGAGCTCTCATGGAGCTCAGCCCTGGCCCTCTGGTGGAGGTGGCCCAGTCTCCTGCTCATCTGATGACCACTGGATCACCAGCAGGTCCTGTCACTACCTCAGAGCTGCTTGCATGTGAGGGATGGTGCCCTGACCAGGAGGGCACTGCCCTGCCTTGGCAGTGGAGGGGGAAGCCCTACTCTTGCTGCTCCCTGGCACTGACAAGGAGGCACTGGGATTTGGCTGAGCTGTAAACTGTGAGCTACTACCACTTGCTTGTCTAAACACAAATAATTCAGCATTTGTAGGGTCATGATCCCTTCCTAACTGTTGTTGCTGTGAAACAAAAAAAATTGCCATGCAGATAGAGCAGGAATTCAAGCAGTTTTGGGGAATTTATAGATGAAAGAAGGAAGCTTTAATTACGTTCTCTAAAAGCACAATAGTGGAAGGTTCGCAACAGAATCCGAGTTCACAACAACTGGGCTGGACAGTTTGGGGGAGCAAGAAGTGAAAATACATTTACACTGCAGAAAACACAGAAGAAACAATCTTAACTATGTTACGTGTGATACCTTTTCTGTGTACCTTTCTTTGGTATGTTGTTAGGAAATGGGCCAATTTCAGGAGCATAGTTTCTAATTTTCACTTCTACGGTGGGTAAACTGATAGCCTTTCAAAAGTATGCTCTTGGGATAAAACCACACCACACTGACTGACTCACAAAAAAATTGTCTCTTTAGAAAAGTGACACCTTTAAAACTGCAGAATTGTGAGGGATTTTAGAAAATTTCTCTCTCTAGCCCTGCGCTGAGCTGGAATCAAATACTCCCAGACTACTCTGGTACATGCAGATCCTAACTTCTCAAAAACTTCCTGTGAAGGAAGTTTCTTTGGGCCAACAGTTGGTCTGTTCTGCTGTCTCACCACTACAGTACAACATAACAGAGCAGAGATTCAAAGCATGGCTGTGTTGCGTTCTTAGTAGGGACAACCATCATTCACTGCTATGACAATGTAACACTTGAGTTGCAATCGATGATCCTTGCGGGTCCCTCCAACCCAGACTATTCTGGACAGTGATTTTCTACTTGTGACCTGAGTTTTCTGTCTGTACAATGTCTGGAAACAGCCGGAACCACGCTCATGTCTATCACTTTCTTACTCTACAATGGTATTTCTACATTTCCTCCCTTCCAGAGGGTTTGTTGGAGGCCTGGAGTAGAGACTGAGGGGAGGGTGGCCTCATCCCTTTGAAGGATGAAACTTGAACAGCTGGTAAAGAACTGTTTTGGCACTTTTCTCTTTGATTTATCATAGAATCATGGAATGGCCTGCATAGGGAGGAAACTTAAAGATAATCTAGTTCCAATCCTTCTGCCATGTGAGACTCATTCCACTAGACCAGGTTGCTCAGAACTCCATCCAGCCTAGCCTTGAACACTTCCAGGGATGGAACATCCACAACTTCTCTGGACAACCTGTTCCAGGGTCTCACTCCACCCACAGTAAAGAATTTTTTCCTAGTATCTAATCTAAATCTACTCTCAGATTGAAGCCATTCCCCCATTGTCCTATCACTACAAATAGTTCTTGCAAATAGTCACTCTCCATCTTTCTTGTAGGCTCCCTTTAGGTACTGGAAGGCTGCAAAAGGTTATCCCTTAAGCTTTCTCTTTTCCAGGCTGAAAATTCCCAAATGTCTCAGCTTTTCCTTGTAGGAGAGGTGCTCCATGCCACTAATCATCATGGTGGCTGGTGATTTTGCACTTGACAAACAACTGGGGCACATGGAATATAAAATTTAAACTGACAAAATTTGCACCCGTGGACCATTTTTTTTCCAAATCTTAGTAAGGTTAACAGGCTTTGCCATGGAGGCGGTTATTGCAGATCTACCCCTTCGTGCAGCACACAGCTGCCACGACCAGCTTCGGCTTGCCCAGCTATCGCTCCAAACCAGTCAGGCTGAGCGGGGCCGAACCCGCAGGGAACAGCGGCACAAGCATCGGGGGGAAACAACAGCACAACGGTAACTCATCTGGTTTTAATCCAACAACAAGCAGCCTAGTCCGGCACTGCGAGCGGGGACTGAGTCCCGCTTTGTGAATCTGCAGCGAGGCTGAGCACTGACGGGACACGGCTGACCCGCCCCGAAGGCACCTGCCGGCCACGGCCGCCGCGCATGCGCGGTCGTCGCCACCGCCAGCCCAGAACTACATATCCCGGAGTGCAGCGCGTGCCTGCCGCTGCGGCCGAGCCAATGGCGAGGGAGGAAGCAGCTCCCGCCTCCACGCAGCAGGTGTGGAGGCAATCCCCGAGCCACCTTTCTTCCCCCGCCCCCAGGCAGGGGGCTGGCGCGGCAGTCTGTTACAAAGGAGTCCAGCGGCGGCAGAGGGAATAGGCTCTGGCTTCTATATGGAAGCCGCAGGGGTGTCTCTTCCCCACTCCCTGGACAGCCGGGGAAGCGGGCGCGGGGGCTGCACCTCGGGGGAAGCGGCAGCTCGGGAGCTTCCCGCGCGCTGTCAGTTACGAGCGCGCGAGGCGGGCGGACGCCACCGGGTTGGCCGGCGGCCGCGCGCGGCCCCGCCCGCCCC